>JAXLNO010005967.1:212134-250570 GCA_038087875.1 Malacoraja senta
CCTAATTCTGCTCCCATCGCTTATGAACATGTGACATTCGCTGTTAACTTGGGCGAACCTGTGTATGTTTCTGTGCATACTAATCAGATTACTACTGTGGTGCTTCCTGGAAGACAACGTCTTTCAAGCTGCTCCTTTGATTACAAAGGTGTACTCACTCACTGCTGGCGTCTTGGTTTGTGTTTGCTGTGCGCAGATGACGGTGAATGGGAACAATGCCGCCGATAGAGGCAGTCCAATGAGTTACCTGCAAAGGCCTTTCTCCCCATCATCAACCTACCACTCACTGTCATCGGGGAGCCCGAGCGCTGGAGTACTACAGCACAGCCGCACGATGGGTAAGACAATTCTCTGCAAACCTTTGTCTCCAGAGACGTACAGGTAGGTAGGTTTTTGTTTTAGTTTTGGAGATGCACCGTGGAAACAGGCCCTTCGGCCCACCGAGTCCGTGCCGACCACCGACCCCCCGCACATTAACACGAACAATTCTGTGGAATTCTCTGCCTCATAGGGCGGTGGAGGCCGGTTCTCTGGATGCTTTCAAGAGAGAGCTAGATAGGGCTCTTAAAGATAGCGGAGTCAGGGGATATGGGGAGAAGGCAGGAACGGGGTACTGATTGGGGATGATCAGCCATGATCACATTGAATGGCTCGAAGGGCCAAATGGCCTACTCCTGCACCTATTGTCTATTGTCTATTGACACGCGCAATTTACGCTTATACCATGCAATTAACCGACAATCTTTGGAGTGTGGGAGGAAGCTGAAGATCACGGGGAAAACCCACGCAGGTCACGGGGAGAACGTACAAACGCTGTGCGGGCAGCACCCGTGATCAGGATTGAACACGTTCCCAATGTAGAGGCAGGAAACATGTTCCCGATGTTGGGGGAGTCCAGAACCAGGGGCCACAGTTTTAGAATAAGGAGTAAGCCATTTAGAACGGAGACGAGGAAAAACCTTTTCACACACAGAGTTCTGAGTGTGTGGAATTCTCTGCCTCAGAGGGCGGTGGGAGACCGGTTCTCTGGATACTTTCAAGAGAGAGTTAGATAGAGCTCTTCGGGATAACGGAGTTAAGGGAATATGGGGAGAAGGCAGGAACGGGGTACTGATTGGGGACGATCAGCCATGATCACATTGAATGGCGGTGCTGGCTCGAAGGGCCGAATGGCCTACTCCTGCACCTATTGTCTATTGTCTATTGTCTATTGTCTAGCACTGTGAGGCAGCAACTCTACCGCTGCGCCACCATTTAATTGGCTTGGTACAATTATAAACTGTCCCTCAGATAGTGTTAATGTGCGGGGATCGCTGGTCGGCGCGGACTCGGTGGGCCGAAGGGCTTGTTTCCACGGTGTATCTCTTAACTAAACTAAACTTTGTGTGGTGAAGTTAGCAAAGATCTTAAAGCTCCTTATGTGTAGGGAAGACAAAAGTGCTGGAGAAACTCAGCGGGTGCAGCAGCATCTGTGGAGCGAAGGAAATAGGCAACGTTTCGGCCCGAAACGTTGCCTATTTCCTTCGCTCCACAGATGCTGCTGCACCCGCTGAGTTTCTCCGGCATTTTTGTCTACCTTCGATTTTCCAGCATCTGCAGATCCTTCTTAAACATAATGTGTCGGGAAAATGGGAGAACCTGGTTATTAATGGTTCTTTACTATCACAGGTACAGTGAAATCCTTATTTTTGTATACAGTTCAGTAGATCATTGCTATACACAAGAACAATCCAGACTAAGTACTAGGTGTGTAGAAATAGCCCACCGTGTTGCCCACTAAGGGTGGCACGGTGACTCAGCGGTAGCGTTGCTGACTTACAGCGCCAGAGACCCCGTTCGATCCTGACCGCAGGTGCTGTCTGTACAGAGTTTGTACGTTCTCCCCGTGACCCGCGTGGGTTTTCTCCTGGTGCTCCGGTTTCCTCCCACACTCCAAAGACGAACAGGTCAATTGGCCTCTGTAGATTGTCCTCAGTGTCCTCAACTCATGTGAATGGCTGATCAATAGTTTGGCATGGATTTGGTGAGCCGAAGGGCCTGTTTCCATGCTGGCTCTCTAAACTAAGTCATTGTGAACAATATATACATCTTCTAGATGCGCTGGGACGCATCCTCAGTGATGTGACCTGGGATCATCGGGTGTATCGGGGTCTCACAACATCAGACACCCTCGCCCAGGCGACCCAGCCGGGGTTGATCAGGCCCCGACTTGCGTCCCAGCAGCAACCGCCTACGGATCAGCCATCTTAGTAACCACTCTGCAGGGAGTGGGAGACTCTAGTGCGTGGAGGGACTGGGCTCTGTGAGGGGGTGAGTCCTGGCCGGGCTCCTCCTGCGTCTCACCAGGTTCTAGGCCTCTTTCTCCTTCTCCGAGCATTTCATTCTCGCCTGATGGATTTTTAGGCCTCGGTGGTTCATTAGGCCTTTCTCACGACAAAGACACAGACTGGGGGGTGCTTAACCCAGCCTGTCCTGGGTGCCGTGTTACAGGTGGAGTCAGTGGAGCAGTAACTCTACAGCTGCGCTACCGTGCCAAAGTTAATTGGTCTCTGTAAATTGTCCCCAGTGTGTAGGGAGAGGATGAGGAATAAGTAGGTATGAATTATGCATGGCTTTTACAAGACGGTGGGAAGAAAAAAAGATACTGTTAAGAATTTTGTTCCTTACGCCACTTCATTTTTATTTCCCCACAGAAAACTTAAGTATTTCACAGCAAAGTAAGTCTCCTGGTGTGGACATAATGGGCATAGAACCCGTGTACAGAACATCAGAGGAGGAAAGGAAGGTGACTGTCATTAAAGCACCGCACTATGCTGGAATCGGCCCTGTTGATGAATCTGGGATACCAATAGCCATCAGAACGGTAAGGAGGGATTTCTTTGTTGCCTTCTCGCCTTCTGTTGGGTATCAGTACTTTCCAATTATAGAAACATAGAAAATAGGTGCAGGAGGAGGCCATTCGGCCCTTTGAGGCAGCACCGCCATTCATTGTGATCATGGCTGATCGTCCCGAATCAATAACCCGTGCCTGCCTTCTCCCCATATCCCTTGATTCCACCAGCTCCTAGTGCTCTATCTAACTCTCTCTTAAATCCATCCAGTGATTTGGCCTCCACTGCCCTCTGTGGCAGGGAATTCCACAAATTCACAACTCTCTAGGTGAAAACGTTTTTTCTCACCTCAGTCTTAAATGACCTCCCCTTTATTCTAAGACTGTGGCCCCTGGTTCTGGACTCGCCCAACATTGGGAACATTTTTCCTGCATCTAGCTTGTCCAGTCCTTTTATAATTATAATTTTACCAGCAGAATTGGACCATTCGGCTCATCGAATCTACCCCGCCATTCAATCATGACTGATCTATCTTTCCCTCTCAACCCCAATTCTCCTGCCTTCTCCCCATAATGCATTTTTTCCGGTTTTCTCCCACATCCCAAAGACGTGCGGGTTTGTACGTTAATTGGCCCTGTGTAAAATTCACAACTCTCTGGGTGAAAACGTTTTTTCTCACCTCAGTCTTAAATGGCCTCCCCTTTATTGTAAGACTGTGGCCCCTGGTTCTGGACTCGCCCAACATTGGGAACATTTTTCCTGCATCTAGCTTGTCCAGTCCTTTTATAATTTTATATGTTTCTATAAGATTCCCCCTCATCCTTCTAAATTCCAGTGAATACAAGCCTAGTCTTTTCAATCTTTCCTCATATGACAGTCCCGCCATCCCAGGGATTAATCTCGTGAACCTACGCTGCACTGCCTGAATCACAAGGATGTCCTTCCTCAAATTAGGAGACCAAAACTGTACGCAATACTCCAGATGTGGTCTCACCAGAGCCCTACACAACTGCAGAAGAACCTCTTTACTTCTATCTTTGGTATTATCTCTTCCACAATTTCTTCCACAGGTTAATCCTGTTCAAACTGTCAAGCAGCACTTCCTTCGGCCCAACTTTCCCATGCCGACCAACATGTCCCATCTACAGAAGTCCCACCTTCCTGTGTTTGCCCATTATCCCTCCAAACCCTGTCCCGTCCATGCACCAGTCCAAATGTGTAGAAAGGAACTGCAGATGCTGGTATGTACCAGAGATAGACACAAAGTGCTGGAGCAACTCAGCGGGTCGGGCAACATCTCTGGAGGTAAAGGATGGGTAACATTTCAGCTTGGGACCCTTCTTCAGACTGATCGATTCTGCAGAAGGGTCTCGACCCGAAACGTTACACATCCCTTTTCTCCAGAGATGCTGCCTTGCTCCAGCACTTTGTGTCTATCTTCATGTACTTGTCCACATGTCTTTTAAGTGCTGTCAACTACGTGCCTTGAGGCAGACTAGGTATTGGAACTTCTGCTTTACCAAGATTGCACTGGTCTTATCGCTTGGACCTTGAGGGGAGAATAGTTACAGTTCATCCATCCCAGCTTTCATTTTCTTGCATCCCGGCAACACTTTAACATCTGATAGTACTGGTGATTTAAGAGGGACCTCAGGGGCAACTTTTCCACTCAGCAGGTAGTCCAGATCTGGGATGAGCTGATCTGCTGGATGAAGCTATAGAAGCGGTTACAATTACAATAGACAAGGGCGACAGTCTTCCCGCAATACTAGGCGTCTCCTTAACATCATCCACTCTTTGAGTAGTGAGACCCCGGAGATGGTGGTCTCCCTCGACGCCGAAAAAGCCTTCGACCGGGTCGAGTGGAGGTACCTATATGAGGCGATGGACAGGTTTGGCCTCGGTAACAGTTTTATTCTCTGGGTCAGCCTATTATATTCGTCCCCGGTGGCCTCAGTACAAACAAACGACATACTGTCACCCCACTTCACCCTTCAGAGAGGTACCAGACAGGGTTGCCCGTTATCTCCACTCCTGTTTGATGTCGCGATAGAACCCCTGGCGGGCTGGTCACGCGCAGAGAAGGGCTTTAAAGGTATTACACGGTTTGACACAACTCATAAAGTCTCATTGTATGCGGATGACCTGCTCCTGTACATCTCGAACCCAGTCAGTTCTCTCCCTGTGATTATGAATATTTTAGAACGGTTTGGTGCATATTCTGGTTATAAACTCAACTACCAAAAGAGTGAGCTATTACCGATTAACTTACCGGCTAAGCAGCTCCCTCACTCTTTAACCTCATTCAAATGGGCAGAGGACTGGTTTCGCTATCTCGGCGTTTTTATCACAACACCCTTATCTGATATGTTCCGCACAAACTTTTTGCCTCTGGTTGAGAAAGCCGAAAGAGATTTTGACCGCTGGTCAGTTTTACCGCTATCCCTTGTGGGCCGGATAAATCTGGTTAAGATGGTTGTCCTACCCAAATTCCTGTATCTTTTCCAGCATGTCCCTATACTTATCACTAAATCTTTTTTTGATAAATTAGAAAGGACAATATCTAAATTTTTATGGAGTAGCAAACCGGCTAGAATCCGAAAGGCGATACTGCAGTCTCCTAAGAGTGATGGCGGTTTGGCCCTCCCTGACTTTAGGCGATACTATTGGGCAGCTAACTTGCAAAAACTCCTGTATTGGATGAATGATGATTGCGACCACCTACCGACCTGGGTATACATGGAAAAGGCGAGTTCACGTCTCCCTTTGCGGTCTGTCCTATGCTCCCAACTCCCCCTTTCTATAACATCTGTGGGTGCAGGCCCAATTGCGTTCCTTTCGCTCAAGATATGGAGTCAATTCAGGAAAAACCTCGGTTTACAAGGCCCTTCCATCTTGACCCCACTGCTTAAAAATCACATTTTTAAACCTTCAAGTACAGACCACGCATTCAAAACCTGGCATAGCAACGGCATCAGTAGTATCAAAAACCTATACAAGGATGGCATCTTCTCGTCTTTCGCGGAGCTCTCGTCTAACTACAGCCTCCCAAATTCCCACCTTTTTCGGTTTTTCCAGATTAGGGATTTTGTGAAGAAGACATTTCCCTATTTCCCAAATCGACCTCCTGAAACCCTGACCGATACCATCTTAGCTTTAGACCCCAACCGGAAGAAATGCAAATCTATTTTGTATAATTTGCTAGGGTCGGTTTTATTGAAACCTCATACCTCATTAAAAGCTGCGTGGGAGGGAGAGCTGAATACGAAACTAACAGACCAGCAATGGGACTCTGCCTTGGATTTGACCCATTCTTCCTCCATATGTGCCCGTCATGGCCTAATCCAATGCAAAGTCCTTCACAAAGTCCACTACACAAATGCAAGATTAGCTAGAATGTACCCAGCTGTTAGTGACACCTGCAACAGATGTAATCAATCCCCTGCCAACCATAGCCATATGTTTTGGTCTTGCCCTAAGCTAGCAGCCTTTTGGAGGAGTGCTTTCGAATTGATAAGCAGAGCTTACGACCAGACTATTCCTCCAAACCCAATGTCAGCCATTTTCGGTACCCCTCCCAACACCAACCTCTCTGTTGTGGTGAAACGGGTCCTAGCTTTTACAACCTTGTTAGCCCGGAGACTGATCTTGCTTAACTGGAGGCTCACCTGTCCCCCGACACACGCCCGTTGGATTAAGGAGGGGCTTTACAATTTGAAACTTGAAAAACTTAGGTTCTCTCTCAAAGGCTCTACCAAGACATTCCTAGATACATGGAACCCTTTCTTGGAACTTGTTAACTCTCTCAACTTGTCCCCGGACTCGGAAGAGGACTGAGTGCTCTCCACCATTGTTTTGTTCTACAGCAGCTGCTTTCCCCTTAATCCCCCCCTCCCCACAATTATTTATTTAAATATATATATATATATATTTAAAAAATAATAATTATATAGCACATTTTGTTTCGTTTATATTACCATTTGTGTGTGGACGTGTACGTATGTGAGTGTGGTTTGTCCCCATTTGGTTCCGACCTGACGGGTGGGTTGAAGGTGGGTAAGGGTAAGGGCTTTGAGGATCGCTTACATACTGTTGTATAATTATGCCTTGACTGTCACTGTCTGTTATTATAGTACGTATGCAAATTGCTGTGAAATTCAAATAAAAAGATTTAAATTACAATTAGGTGCAGGAGTAGGCCATTCGGCCCTTCGAGCCAGCACTGCCATTCAAAGTGATCATGGCTGATCATCCCCAATCAGTACCCTGTTCCTGCCTTCTCCCCATATCACCTGACTCCGCTATTTTTAAGAGCCCTTTCTAGCTCTCTCTTGAAAGCATCCAGAGAACCTGCCTCCACCGCCCTCTGAGGCAGAGAATTCCACAGACTCACCACTCTCTGTGAGAAAAAGTGTTTCCTCGTCTCCATTCTAAATGGCTTACCCCTTATTCTTAAACTGTGGCCCCTGTTTCTGGACTCCCCCAACATCGGGAACATGTTTCCTGCCTCTAGCGTGTCCAAGCCCTTAACAATCTTATATGTTTCAATTAGATTCCCTCTCATCCTTCTAAACTCCAGAGTGTACAAGCCCAGCCGCGCCATTCTCTCAGCATATGACAGTCGCGCCATCCTGGGAATTAACCTTGTAAACCTACGCTGCACTCCCTCAATAGCAAGAATGTCCTTCCTCAAATTACGGGACCAAAACTGCACACAATACAACTTTTAAAAGATGTTTGGACAAATATATGGATAGGAAAAATAGATGGACATGGGCCAAATGCAGGCAAATGGGACTAGCCCAGCAGGCAAAAAGGACTAGATGGGCTGAAGGGCCTGTTTCCATGCTGTACAGCTCTATGACGAGGAATGGGGCAATGACGGTGCTTCCACTTCAGTGGGAGATAGGGGCGGCACGGTGGCGTGACGGTAGAGTCACTGCCTCACAGCGCCAGAGACCCGGGTTGAAACATGACTGCGGGTGCTGTCTGTACGGAGTTTGCACGTTCTCCCCGTGACCTGCGTGGGTTTTCTCCGAGATCTTCGGTTTCCTCCCACGTTCCAAAGACGTACAGGTCTGTTGGACAATTGGCTGGGTGTGGACGTAAATTGTCCCAAGTGTGTGTAGGATAGAGTTGATTTGCGGTGATCACTGGTCGGCGCGGACTCGGTGGAGCCAGAGGGCCTGTTTCTGCACTGTATCTCCAAACTAAACTAAACTAAAAGATACTTCCTGGGCGTCTCTTGGTACGGTGCATTACAACACCCTGTTCCCTGACAGATCTTGATGGGCCTGTCCCACTGTACGAGTTTACCCAAGAGCTCTCCCGAGTTTAAAAAAAAATCAAACTCGTGGTAAGCACGTAGAATGTACGTAGCGGGTACGTCGGAGCTCGGGGACGTCTCTTAGGGGCTCGTAACGCTAATGGCAGGTACTCGGGAAACGCGGTAAGCTCGTGAAGTTTTTTCAACATGTTAAAAAATGTCCACGAGAGCCCCGAGTACCCACGAGCGGCTATTACCGTAATTCTCCGAGTTCGAATCAGGGGAAACTCGGGAGGGCTCTTGAATTAGCTCGTACAGTGGGACAGCCCCATTAGCAATTACTTTATGCAGCGATCATGAACAAATCTTCGGTAGACAATAATGCTAGAGAAACTCAGCGGGTGAGGCAGCATCTATGGAGCGAAGGAATAGGTGACGTTTTGGGTCGAGACCCTTCTTCAGAAAGCCTTCAAGCATTTTCAATGTATGCAATTTGGTGGAATGGCCGTTATAGGTGACAAAGTGCTGCAGTAACTCAGCAGGTCAGGAAGCATCTCTGGAGAACTGGGGCTGCAGCAGCAGCCGCATCTGCCCGACCGTGCGGTGGGTGAAGAAGGGCTCGCTGGTGCAGACCAGCGGCCTTGCATTGACTCCATCTACACCTCACGCTGCCTCGGCGAGGCCAGCAGCATCATCAAGGACGAAGCCGCGCCCTGGCCACTCCCTCATCTCCCCTCTCCCATCAATTCATTGGAGGCCAATCCACTGGTTGAATTTAAAAGAGAGTTAGACAGAGGCTGGGGCTGGCGGAATCAAGGGATATGGGGAGAAGGCAGGCACGGGTTACTGATTGTGGACGATCAGCCGTGATCACAATTAATGGCGGTGCGGGCTCGAAGGGCCAAATGGCCTCCTCCTGCACCTATTTTCCATGTTTCTATGATATCATGCAAAATGTATAGAAGTGTGAAAACGCACACCTCCAGATTCAGGGACAGTTTCTTCCCAGCTCTTACCAGGCAACTGAACCGACCCACCACAACCAGAGAGCAGTGCTGAACTATTATCTTGGTGACCCTCGGACTATCCTTGATCGGACTTTGCTGGCATTACTTTACACTAAACATTATTCCCTGTAAATGGATTGATTGTATTCATGTATTATCTTTCCACTGACTGGTATAGCACGCGACTAAAAGCTTTTCACTGTACCTCGGTTCACGTGACAATAAACCAAACTAAAACTGAAATATCAGTGCCTGGCTTCAAGGTGGAATGATACAAAGTGCTGGAGTTAAGGGGCCTGTCCCACTGTACGAGGTAATTCAAGAGCTCTCCTGAGTTTAAAAAAAAATCAAACTCGTGGTAAGCATGTAGAATATACGTAGCGGGTACGTCGGAGCTCGGGGACGTCTCTTAGCGGCTCGTAACGCTAACGGCAGGTACCCGAGAAACGCGGTAAGCTCGTGAAGACTCGTGAAGATTTTTCAACATGTTGAAAAATGTCCACGAGAGCCCCGAGTACCTACGAGCGGCCACTACCGTAAATCACCGAGTTCGAATCAGGGGAAACTCGGGAGAACTCTTGAATTACCTCGTACAGTGGGACAGGCCCTTAACTCAGCAGACTGGATCAGTCTGAAGAATGGTCCCGACCTGAAACATCACCAATACATCTTCTCCAGAGATGCAGCCCGACCTACTGAGATACTCTCGCACTTTGTGTCCTTTTGTTTATTAACCAGCATCTGCAGCTCTTCATTTCAGTCATTCTAGGTCCAGAAGACATCTAGGAATGTACCATATACCATCTTTTTCATCCAATATTTACTTTAAATATATCTGGGAACCAAATTAGTTCTGTGCAATTTTCTCTTAATTTGAACATGCTTAAATAGGAATTAAAACCAGAATATCAGTTGCATGTACTTATTCATAGCTCAGTTTATTTTCAGTTTAGTTATTGTCATGTCTACCGAGGTACAGTGAAAAGCTTTTGTTGCGTGCTAACCAGTCAGCAGAAAGACAATACATGATTACAATCGAGCCGTTTACACTGTATAGATACATGATAAGGGAATAATGTTTAGTGCAAGGTAAAACCAGCAAAGTCCGATCAAGGATAGTCCGAGAGTCACCAGAGAGATAGATAGTAGTTCAGGACTGCTCTCTGGTTGTTGTAGGATGATTCAGCTGCCTGATAACAGCTGGGAAGAAACTGTCCCGGAATCTGGAGATGAAGTGTTTTCACACTTCTGTACCTCTTGCCTGATGGGAGAGGGGAGAAGAGGGAGTGGCCAGGGTGCGACTCGTCCTTGATGCTGCTGCTGGCCTTGTTGAGGCAGCGTGAGGTGTAGATGGAGTCAATGGAAGGGAGGTTGGTTTGTGTGATGGTCTGGGCTGCGTCCACAATTCTCTGTGTGGTGCGAGTCCAGAACCAGGGGCCACAGTCTTAGAATAAAGGGGAGGCCATTTAAGACTGAGGTGAGAACAAACTTTTTCACCCAGAGAGTTGTGAATTTGTGAAATTCCCTGCCACAGAGGGCAGTGGAGGCCAAGTCACTGGATGGATTTAAGAGAGAGTTAGATAGAGTTCTAGGGGCTAGTGGAGTCAAGGGATATGGGGAGAAGGCAGGCACGGATCATTGATAGGGGACGATCAGCCATGATCACAATGAATGGCGGTGCTGGCTCGAAGGGCCGAATGGCCTCCTCCTGCACCTATTTTCTATGTTTCTATGTTTCTATGTCTGTGCATCTGATACTGCATCCAATGAACGGTCTAAGTCTGCCACTGAAATCAGATGGGGAATTCATTAGAAAAAAACCTTTCTCTGTTGACGGTACGTTCGTGAGCTCATTGTCACACGGGGAAAAGTACATTCTTACCATTCACCTTTGTCAGAGAGCATCGTGTCCATTGGACTTTGGAAGCAGAATAAAGAGTGACAATCGTTGTATTCGTTCCAGCTTGGTGACTAATTGAGGCTTGTATTTCTAATCTAGATGGTGGATCGACCCAAGGACTGGTACAAGACTATGTTCAAGCAAATACATATGGTGCACAAGCCAGGTATGTTCATGGCTGAAGTCCATTTGTTTCAACTTTTGTTCTAAATCAAAATGGTGGACATGTGCTGGTTCCTGGAGAAGGCCCAGAGGAGGTTTACAAAAATGATCCCAGGAATGAGTGGGGTTAACCTATGATGAACGTTTGTCAGCACTGGGCCTGCAATCGCTGGAGTTTAGAAGGATGAGGGGAGGGGGGTGGACCTCATTGAAATGTGCCGAATACTGAAAGGCTTGGATAGAGTGGAAGTGGAGAGGATGTTTCCAGTTGTGGGAGAGTCCAGGACCAGAAGTCAGAACATCTGAATTAAAGGACGTTCCTTTAGGAAGGAGATGAGGCGGAATTTCTTTAGTCAGAGGGTGATGAATCTGTGGAATTCTTTGCCACAGAAGGCTGTCAATGGATATTTGTAAGGCAGAGATAGATAGATTCTTGATTAGTACGTGTGTCAGGGGTTATGGGGAGAAGGCAGGAGAATGGGGTTCAGAGGGGGAGATAGATCAGCCATGATTGAATGGCGGAGTAGACTTGATAGGCCGAATGGCCTAATTCTTCTCCTATCACCTATGAAGATAGCTCCAAGTTCTATGACATATTATTCAACAATACTTTGTATTTGTACAGGTCCACCACCAATTTTCCAGCTACAGGTGGTCCTTTAATCCAACCTCCTTTAATCCAGACAAAATTACCAGAGCGCACTTAAGGTCATAAAGAATAGGAGTAGAATTAGGCCATTCAGCCCATCAAGTCTACTCCGCCATTCAATCATGGCTGATCTAACTCCCCTCCCAACCCCATGCTCCTGCCTTCTCCCCATAACCTCTGACACTTGAAATCCCCCCCCCCCCCCACCCCCCCCCCCTCCCCCACATGGAAGTCCCCACGAAAATGTGGTGCCTAGGCCGGGTGAGGCATCCGATCACTACCTCATCGGGACTTCCAAGGCCCCATGCAGTCCGTTCCCATATCCGACTTTGAGGGGGCCTGGTGTCTCGCCCCCCCCAAGGGCGTGATCTCTGTTGTTCCGGCAAACCGGATAATACGGCAAGGCTCTGGATTCAAGGGTGCCGGAAAATCGTCGGTGGGGCCTGTATATATCAGCTCCTCACTTGCAATTGTCGTATGTACTGACGACAAAACAATGAGATTGTTACTTGCAGCAACAGACTCACAGAGGCAATACGCACACATAACATGTAACATTGTAGAAACAAGGAACTGTAGATGCTGGTTTATACCACAGATACACACAAAGTGCCGCATTGTTGCAAAGATTGTCCAAATGTCTTTGAAATATTGTTACAGTACCTGCCCACAATTACCTCCTCCAGCAGCTCGTTCCACACACCCACCACCCTTTGTGTAAGAAGGGTCTCGACTCAAGCGGGACAGGAACTGAAGAAGGGAATCAACCCGAAACATCACCCATTCCTTCTATCCAGGGATGCTGCCTGCCCCCGCTGAGTTACTCCAGCATTTTGTCTCTTCCGTGTAAACCAGCATCTGTAGTTCCTTGCTACATTTAAAAAGTTATGGCCCTGTCCCACTGTACGAGTTCATTCAAGAGTTCTCCCGAGTTTGCCCTGATTCGAACTCGGAGAATTACGGTAATGGCCGCTCGTAAGTACTCGGGGCTCTCGTGGACATTTTTCACCATGTTGAAAAATCTTCACGAGTCTTCCCGAGCTTACCGCGTTTCCAGAGTACCTGCCGTTAGCGTTACGAGCCGCTAAGAGACGTCCCCGAGCTCCGACGTACCCGCTACGTACATTCTACGTGCTTACCACGAGTTTTTTTTTTTTTTAAACTCGGGAGAGCTCTTGAATGAGCTCGTACAGTGGGACAGGGCCATTACCCCTCAGGTTCCTATTAAATCTTTCCCCTCTCACCTTAAACCAATGTCCTCTTGTTCTTGACTCCCCTGCTCTGGGTAAAAGACTGTGCATTTATCCTATCTATTCCTCTCATGATGTTGTACACCTCCATAAGGTCACCCCTCATCCTCCTGCTCTCCAAGGAATAGAGTCCCAGCCTCTCCCAATAGCTCAGACTCTTGAGTCCCGGCAGCATCCTCGTAAATCTTTTCTGCACCCTTTCCAGCTTGACAACATCCTTCCTATGGTAGGGTGACCAAAACTGAACACTATACTCCACCTGCTGCCTTACCAACGTTTCGTACAATGAAACATTGCAGTGCATAGCAACTAGGGTTGCCAACTGTCCCGTATTAGCCGGGACATCCCGTATATTGGGCTAAATTGGTTTGTCCCGTACGGGACCGCCCTTGTCCCGTATTTGACTGCTACTACTCGGGTCGAGGGGACTGTCGGGTCGGAGCGCCGCGTCCGTCCCCCGCCTCACCCGTCCCGACGTAGTGCAGCCCATGGAGTGCAGCAGCAGCTCCTCGCCTGTGGCCCCGTCAGTCGGCAGCCCGGCCAGCTGTCCGACCTTCGGACCTTCGCTTACCGCCGACACCACCACCACCCCTCCTTCTCATGGCCGATCATCGGTTCAAGAGTTGGATGGGGTGCCGGACTTTGCGCGCGACATCGTGCCCGGGCCAAAACTCCTCAGCTGGCCCACCGGCTGGGCTTTGTGTACAGTCCAGCGCCCGGGGCCAACTCATCATTCACCCAGCCACGGCCGAGTCGGTCAACGAATTGCCCTCGGTAATTTGTCCCTTATTTTGACCTTTTGTCCTTTATTTCGGAGTGAGGAAGTTGGCGACCTTAATTGCAACAACGCGTCACTTTGTGTTTATCTGTGGTATAAACCAGCATCTACAGTTCCTTGTTTCTACAATGTTACTTGGCCATGTTGGTCAGCATGGCCAAGTTGGGCTGAAGGGCCTGTTTTCCACGCTGTATCGCTCTGAGGAAAGACATTCTTGCCATAGAGGGAGTACAGAGAAGGTTCACCAGTCTGATTCCTGGGATGTCAGGACTTTCATATGAAGAAAGACTGGATAGACTCGGCTTGTACTCGCTAGAATTTAGAAGATTGAGGGGGGATCTTATAGAAACTTACAAAATTCTTAAGGGGTTGGACAGGCTAGATGCAGGAAGATTGTTCCCGATGTTGGGGAAGTCCAGAACAAGGGGTCACAGTTTAAGGATAAGGGGGAAGTCTTTTAGGACCGAGATGAGAAAAACATTTTTCACACAGAGAGTGGTGAATCTGTGGAACTCTCTGCCACAGAAGGTAGTTGAGGCCAGTTCATTGGCTATATTTAAGAGGGAGTTAGATGTGGCCCTTGTGGCTAAAGGGATCAGGGGGTATGGAGAGAAGGCAGGTACAGGATACTGAGTTTGATGATCAGCCATGATCATATTGAATGGCAGTGCCAGGCTCGAAGGGCCGAAGGGCCTACTCCTGCACCTATTTTCTATGTATCATATTGAATGGCAGTGCAGGCTCGAAGGGCCGAATGGCCTACTCCTGCACCTATTGTCTATGTTTCTATGTTTCTATGTCTATGACTCGATGAATGAAGTCAGCACTTTACTAATTTCCCATGGATGAATGGTCTCCCCAAGTCGCTGCCGTCCAGTTTTGGCCTGACCCATAAATCAAAGTCACTGCGGTCATTTATGAATTTTTATTGCCAGATTTAAATATCGGTCAGCAGGAAAATGAAAATCTGTAATAAAACGCCTTTTAAATGATAACTCAATTCTTGGAGCATGGACTAAACTCATCTCATATCTCTGAGCTTCAAGCCAAATTCACTGAGGCTTCCCTCCGTTACACTTTGTCATTGGGAATTGGAAACTTTGCTTCCCAAGGGCTCATTCCACTTTGCCCAATGTCAGAGAGTGTAGCAGCAACAAATTTTTCAAAAGTAAACTTGGCTGGCGAGATTGTGCTGAATTGAGTTTTCTCAAAGGCAATAGTGGTCTCGTCACCTACTTGTTATCAAGGTACAGTACTGGTTTCTGACTGGCACGGTGGAGCAGCGGTAGAGTTGCTGCCTCACAGCGCCAGAGACCCGGGTTCAACCCTAATTGTGGGGTGCTGCCTGTACGGCGTTTGCACGTTCTCCCTGTGATCGCGTGGGTTTTCTCCAGGCGCTCCGGTTTCCTCCCACACTCCAAAGAGTTGCTGGTTTGTAGTTTATGAGTCATAGACAATAGACAATAGGTGCAGGAGCAGGCCATTCGGCCCTTCGAGCCAGCACCGCCATTCACTGTGATCATGGCTGATCATCCCCAATCAGTACCCCGTTCCTGCCTTCTCCCCATATCCCCTGACTCCGCTGTCATAGGGGCATAATTAGGCCATTCGGCCTATCGGATCTACTCCACCATTCAGTTGGCTGATCTATCTTTCCCTCTCAACCCCATTCTCCTGCCTTCTCCCCATAAGCCTTGACACCCTTACCAAATATCCATTGACGTGGCCTCCACAGCCTTATGTGGCAATGAATTCCACAGATTCACCACCCTCAGACTAAAGAAATTCCTCCTCATCTCCTTTCTAAAGGTACGTTGTTTTATTCTGAGGCTGTGCCCTCTGGTCCTCCACATCCACTCGATCCTAGCCTTTTACTATTCGGTAGGTTTCAATGAGGTGCCCCCTCATCCTTCTAAACTCCAGCGAGTACAGGCCCAGTGCCGTCATATGTTAACCCAATCATCCCCGTGATCATAGAAACATAGAAAATAGGTGCAGGAGGAGGCCATTCGGCTCTTCGAGCCTGCACCGCCATTCATTGTGATCATGGCTGATCATCCCCTATCAATAACCCGTGCCTGCCTTCTCCCCATATCCCTTTACTCCACTAGCCCCTAGAGCTCTAACTCTTAAATCCTCTCTTAAATTCTCGTAAACCTCCTCTGGACCCTCTCCAATGCCAGCACACCCAG
Organism: Malacoraja senta; assembly: GCA_038087875.1. Taxonomy (NCBI): domain Eukaryota; kingdom Metazoa; phylum Chordata; class Chondrichthyes; order Rajiformes; family Rajidae; genus Malacoraja; species Malacoraja senta. Next base: position 228,170 of record JAXLNO010005967.1, read on the forward strand.
AAATAATGCTGCATAACAAAATAGCATGTGCCAATTGTGATGTTTGGTGGACTGTGTGGGGTGGGGGGGGGGGGGGACCCGCTGCACCTCCCGTACAGCATGTGGAGCTGCACAGGACAAAGGGAGATGTTTTGTATATAGTTCTCTCCTGCCGAAAGATACTTGAAGAGCTTTGCTCCTGTCCATCTGACCGTATGCGGGCAGCCATCGTGACTAGTCTTGCTGCCAGCATTGAGTGAAACATTAAAGACTTCTGTTGTAAACTAAAGACTCTCGAGTTCTGTGCAGACCTAGAAAACGAACACGAAACCAATTACATCAATATCATTCTCATAAACCTCCTCTTCACTCCCATTTTGAAAACACAGTATACTTAATAAATAGCTTAAACAAAAAAAATGTTCAAGAAATGTAAAATGACGCAGCAACAAAACAGACCCCGAAGTCACAAGCACAATAGACAATAGGTGCAGAAACAGGTCCTTTTCACAATGGCAGGCAGTGACTAGTGGGGTACCGCAAGGCTCAGTGCTGGGACCCCAGCTATTTACAATTTATATTAATGATCTGGACGAGGGAATTGAAGGCAATATCTCCAAGTTTGCAGATGACACTAAGCTGGGGGGCAGTGTTAGCTGTGAGGAGGATGCTAGGAGACTGCAAGGTGACTTGGATAGGCTGGGTGAGTGGGCAAATGTTTGGCAGATGCAGTATAATGTGGATAAATGTGAGGGTATCCATTTTTGGTGGCAAAAACAGGAAAGCAGACTATTATCTAAATGGTGGCCGACTAGGAAAAGGGGAGATGCAGCGAGACCTGGGTGTCATGGTACACCAGTCATTGAAAGTAGGCATGCAGGTGCAGCAGGCAGTGAAGAAAGCGAATGGTATGTTAGCTTTCATAGCAAAAGGTTTTGAGTATAGGAGCAGGGAGGTTCTACTGCAGTTGTACAGGGTCTTGGTGAGACCACACCTGGAGTATTGCGTACAGTTTTGGTCTCCAAATCTGAGGAAGGACATTATTGCCATAGAGGGAGTGCAGAGAAGGTTCACCAGACTGATTCCTGGGATGTCAGGACTGTCTTATGAAGAAAGACTGGATAGACTTGGTTTATACTCTCTAGAATTTAGGAGATTGAGAGGGGATCTTATAGAAACGTACAAAATTCTTAAGAGGTTGGACAGGCTAGATGCAGGGAGATTGCTCCCGATGTTGGGGAAGTCCAGGACAAGGGGTCACAGCTTAAGGATAAGGGGGAAATCCTTTAAAACCGAGATGAGAAGAACTTTTTTCACACAGAGAGTGGTGAATCTCTGGAACTCTCTGCCACAGAGGGTAGTTGAGGCCAGTTCATTGGCTATATTTAAGAGGGAGTTAGATGTGGCCCTTGTGGCTAAAGGGATCAGAGGGTATGGAGAGAAGGCAGGTACGGGATACTGAGTTGGATGATCAGCCATGATCATATTGAATGGCGGTGCAGGCTCGAAGGGCCGAATGGCCTACTCCTGCACCTATTTTCTATGTTTCTATGTTTTCTATGTCCCTTCGAGCCATTCAATGTGATCATGGCTGATCATCCCCAATCAGTACCCCGTTCCTGCCTTCTCCCCATATCTCCTAACTCCAAGCTAGTTCATAGTTCGGACTTTAATTGGAGGTTGTAGTGTTTAATAGCCTGATGGCTGTCGTGAAGAAGCTGTTCTTGAACCTGGACGTTACAGTTTTTAGGCTCCTGTACCTTCTTCCCAGTGGCAGGGGTGAGATGGGAGCCTGGCCAGGGTGGTGTGGGTCCATGAATGAATGAATGAATGAATGAATGAATGAATGAATGAATGAATGATACTTTATTGTCACATGTGACACATACACAAGGTATGCAAAGAGTGGCCACATAAAGGGCACCAAACAAAGTTACAAAGTATCCCTCGCCTCCTCCTTTGTTCTCCCGCCCCCACCCCCCTCACTACTGTCCCCTTCGCCTTGGTGATGCTACATCATGCAAGAGTTTGTGACTGATCCCTGGCCGTAAGTAAGGGCAGTTTAATGATGGGGACAGGAGCGTGGACCATGTACAAGAGTAGCTCAGCCTCATAACAATTATGCCAACACTGTTGGTAAAAAAAAAACTTTCATGCTGCTGGCTGACAATAAATCATGTTCAACATTCCTTCTTATGTTTTAACAGATGATGATACAGATGCATTCAATGCCACATATGCATATGTTTACCCTGGTAAGAATTTTACGTTACGCTTTTAGGTCTCAATTTGAACTCACAACCTATTGTTCCAGTTGTATCACACTATCCTTTCCCAACAAACATGTGACTCTAACGTGACTAATACTCTCTTCTAATGCTCTCTTCGTCCAATAGATTCTCACTGCTAATCTGCACTTCATTGACATGTTGTTTGAGAAAGAACTGCAGATGCTGGAAAAATCGACGGTAGACAAAGATGGCGGAGAAACTCAGCGGGTGAGGCAGCATCTATGGAGCGAAGGAATAGGTGACGTTTCGGGTCGAGACCCTTCTTCAGTCTGAAGAAGGGTCTCGACCCGAAACGTCACCCATTCGTTCGCTCCATAGATGCTGCCTCACCCGCTGAGTTTCTCCAGCATTTTTGTCTACCTTCTGCACTTTGTAGACTATGCACAAAACGTGTCCCTTTTGTGGTAGAACAAGGAAGTGCAGATGCGGGAATCTTGTATTGAACACCAAGTAACTCAATGGGTCAATAGACAATAGACAATAGGTGCAGGAGTAGGCCATTCGGCCCTTCGAGCCAGCACCGCCATTCAATGTGATCATGGCTGATCATCCCCAATCAGTACCCCGTTCCTGCCTTCTCCCCATATCCCTGACTCCGCTATTTTTAAGAGCCCTATCCAGCTCTCTCTTGAAAGCATCCAGAGAACCCGCCTCCACCGCCCTCTGAGGCAGAGAATTCCACAGACTCACCACTCTCTGTGAGAAAAAGCGTTTCCTCGTCTCCGTTCTAAATGGCTTACTCCTTATTCTTAAATGGTGGCCCCTGTTTCTGGACTCCCCCAACATCGGGAACATGTTTCCTGCCTCTAGCGTGTCCAAACCTTAACAATCTTATATGTCAGCAGCATCTCTAGAAAAACATGGATTCCCTTATCTGACACTCTCTTGTCATGTTTGCTATTTCCTCTTTAGAGTCTTAGTTTACTCAAGACATGGTGTGGAAATTGGCCCTTCAGCCCACTGAGCCGCTGCTATCCAACGATCAACCGTACACTATACTATCCCAGTTTCACGTCCTACGCACTGGGGACAACTTACAAAAGCCGATAAACCTACAAAACTGAACACCTTTGGAATGTGGGAGGAAACCAGAGCACCCGGAGACAACCCACACGGTCACGGGGCGAACGTACAAACTCCGCACAGACAGCACCCGTAGTCAGGATCGAACCCGGTCTCCTACGCTAAAGGCAGCGACTCTACCGCTACACCACCGTGCCACCCCAGAGTCATAGAGTCATATGACACAGAAACAGCCTCCATGCCAAACAATCTAAGCTGGTCTCACTGCCTGCGTTTGGGCCCATATCCCTCTAAACTGTCCTACCCGTGTACCTGTCCAAGACGCTTTTAAATGCTGTCGTGGTATCTGCCTCCTCTTGCCCCCTTTTGTCATGCCTTTTGTCTCCTTTTCATCTCCTGCCTTTTGTAGACCCATCTGCCAATTCTCTTTTATGTAGTTGAGTTTAGAGATACAGCGTGGAAACAGTCACCTCAGCCAACTTGTCCGCGCCGGAACAGCGATCCCACACCCACACTAGGGACAATTTACAATTCTTACCGAAGCCAATTAACGTACAGTTTTGGTCTCCAAATCTGAGGAAGGACATTATAGCCATAGAGGGAGTGCAGAGAAGGTTCACCAGACTGATTCCTGGGATGTCAGGACTTTCATATGAAGAAAGACTGGATAGACTTGGCTTATACTCGCTAGAATTTAGGAGATTGAGAGGGGATCTTATAGAAACGTACAAGATTCTTATGGGGTTGGACAGGCTAGATGCAGGAAGATTGTTCCCGATGTTGGGGAAGTCCAGGACAAGGGGTCACAGCTTAAGGATAAGGGGAAAATCCTTTAAGACCGAGATGAGGAAAAACTTTTTCACACAGAGAGTGGTGAATCTCTGGAACTCTCTGCCACAGAGGGTAGTTGAGGCCAGTTCATTGGCTATATTTAAGAGGGAATTAGATGTGGCCCTTGTGGCTAAAGGGATCAGGGGGTATGGAGAGAAGGCAGGTACGGGATACTGAGTTGGATGATCAGCCATGATCGTATTGAATGGCGGTGCAGGCTCGAAGGGCCGAATGGCCTACTCCTGCACCTAATTTCTATGTATCTATGTATCTATGTAACGTACAAAGCTGCATGACTTTGGAGTGTGGGAGGAAACCGGAGCACCCGGAGAAAACCCACGCGGTCACGGGGAGAACGTACAAACTCTGTTAAGACAGCACCCGTAGTCAGGGTCTCGGGCGCTGTAAGGCAGCAACCTTCCGCTGCACCATAGTGCTACCCCACACATCTCCTGCTCATCTCAATATATAGTACAGTGAAAGCATTGAAATTAATCATATAACCATATAACCATAACAGCACGGAAACAGGCCATCTCGGCCCTTCAAGTCCGTGCCGAACATTTTTTTATTTTTATTTTTTTATTTTTTTTAATTAAAAATAAATACTTCCCCCTAGTCCCATCTACCTGCACTCAGACCATAACCCTCCATTCCTTTCCCGTCCATATACCCATCCAATCTATTTTTAAAATATAACATCGAACCTGCCTCCACCACTTCCACTGGAAGCTCATTCCACACAGCTACCACTATTTAACATTACAAACTTGGTTCTCTCTGCCAAAACCTCCCTCGCAATGACATTGCCCAGGACTAACTAATGTTCCACAGTGAGTAAATCTCATCAACTATTGGTTTCAGTATTGAAAGATTAACTCATTGAAAATTACCTAATGACTAATGACAAGGGCGGTTACGGTGGCGCAGCGGTAGAGTTGCTGCCTTACAGCGAATGCAGCGCCGGAGACCCGGGCTCGACCCCGACTACGGTTGCTCTCTGTACGGAGTTTGCACGTTCTCCCCGTAACCTGCGTGGGTTTTCTCCGAGATCTTCGGTTTCCTCCCACATTCAGATTTGTAGGTTAATTGGCTTGGTAAATGTAAAAATTGGCCCTAGTGGGTGTTAATGTGCGGGGATCGCTAGTCGGCACGGACCCGGTGGGCCGAAGGGCTGGTTTCCGTGCTGTTTCTCTAAACTAAACTAATCTAAGACATCAAAAATAACTTTTTAATATCCTTATATTAATACTGTTAACTAATGGGAATATTGTACTAATACTGCAAATGCTTTGAAAATTTATTGACTCTTTGCTAACTAGATGGCAAAGATTTTTCTTTAATGTGTGACTTGTGCTTTATATCAAGAAAATGAAACATTTTACTGAAAAGATCACATTGGCCATAAAAATGGAAATCTTACAATGTTTAAGAAAGCAAACTCAATGCCAGCATTTATTTCAAGAGGGCTTGTATACAAAAACAGGGATGTAACGCTGAGGCACTGTAAGGCGCTGGTTAGGCCACATTTGGAATATTGTGAGCAATTTTGGGCACCGTATCTGAGGAAGGACGTGCTGGCTCTGGAGAGGGTCCTGAGGAGGTTTACCAGAATGATCCCAGGAATGAGCAGGTTAACATATGATGAGCTTTTGTCGGCACTGGGCCTGTACTCGCTGGAGTTGAGAAGAATGAGGGGGGGGGGACCTCATTGAAACGTACAGAATAGTGAAAGGCTTGGATAGAGTGGATGTGGAGAGGATGTTTCCACTGGTGGGAGAGTCTAGGACTCGAGATCACAGCCTCAGAATTAAAGGACATTCTTTTAGGAAGGAGACGGCTTGCTGGCTTGAACTTTATTCCTTTATCATGTATCCATACACTGTAAATGGCTCGATTGTAATCATTTATTGACTTTCCGCTGAATGGTTAGCACGCAACAAAAGCTTTTCACTGTACCTCAGTACACGTGACCCAAAACGGCATCTATCCATTCCCTCCAGAGATTTTGCTTGATCCGCTGAGTTCCTCCAGCATTTGTGTCTATCCTTGGTATAAAGTAGCACCTGCAGTTCATTGTCATAGAGTGATACAGTGTTGAGACAAGCCCTTTGGTCCCACTTGCCCACACCGACCAATGTGTCCCATCTACACTAGTCCCACCTGCCTGCGTTTGGTCCATATCCCTCTAAACCTGTCCTATCCATGTACATGTCTAATCGTTTCAGAAACGTTGCGATAGTCCCAGCCTCAACTACCTCCTCCGGCAATTTGTTCCATACACCCACCACCCTTTGCGTGAAAAAGTCACCCCTCAGATTCCTATTAATTCTTTCGCCCTTGCGTTTCTCGTGGTCTTGCAATTTCTCGTGGTCTTTGACGGAGCTGTTCGCAAACCAAGCTGTGATTGCTTACTGTCTGAAATGTCCTTCATCTTTGAGTTATTCCTTCATGCTCCAGTTACGCAGCCTTGGTAACCCAACGGAATCAGAAGGCTCGGTGACTTTATGCACCAGTTCTTTCACCAGTGGTATCGCTGTTAATTCCAGTGCAGAGAGATGGGATGAGAAGCTCTTTGTGATGGCTGGAAGATGCTTGTGAATGTGCTGGATAGAGTGGATGTGGAGAGGATGTTTCCACTAGTGGGCGAGTCTAGGACCAGAGATCACAGCCTCAGAATTAAAGGACGGTCCTTTAGGAAGGAGATGAGGAGGAATTTCTTCAATCAGTGGGTGGTGAATCTGTGGAATTCATTGCCACGGAAGGTTGTGGAGGCCGTCAATGGATATTTTTATGGCAGAGATAGATAGATTCTTGATTAGTACGGGTGTCCAGGGTTATGGGGAGAAGGCAGGAGAATAGGGTTGAGAGGGAAAGATAGATCAGCCACGATTGATTGGGGGAGTATACTTGATGGGCCAAATGGCCTAATTCTGCTCCTATCACTTATGACCATAGCACCAAGTTTTATGACACATTATTCAACAATACTTTGTATTTGTTCAGGAGGCAGGAGAATGGGGTTAGGAGGGAGAGATAGATCAGCCATGATCGAATGGCGGAGTAGACTTGAAGGGCTTCTTCTTCTTCTTGCGTATGGCGTGCACAGCCTAGAGTTGTAGGACAACTTGTTCCATTTGATCTTATTTGATTGTGCACGCGGGGTTGCAATCTTCCACCCCAACTTGAAGGACTGAATGTCCTAATTCTGCTCCTATAATAATAATAATAAAATTAATAATAATAAATATTTTATTAATCCCCTTTTCAGGGGAAATTCAGATGTCCTTGCAGCGCACTAATATAAAATATAACATAACATTAATGAAGACGTTTAACATTAAAACATAAAAACATCCCCCCACAATGGTTCCCACTGTGAGGGAAGGCACAAAGTCCAGTCCCCATCCTCTTGTCCACCCATGGTCGGGCCTATTGAGGCCTCCACAGTCGCCGCTACAGGGCCCAATGTTTCAGGCCCTTCTCGCCAGGTGATGGTGCTCCGACGTCGGGAGAACCCTCTCAGCGGCTTGGGATGCCTGGAACGGCCGCTTCCTTACCGGAGACCGCGGCTCCCGAAGCCGACAGGCCGCGCCGGACGGAGCTCCACCACTGGCGATCTCGGCGAGAGATCCCAGGCTCCGCGACGTCCGCTCCGCTGGCCGCTCCGCAGACCCGCAGCTCCGCGATGTTCAATCGGCAGGTCCCAGCTCACCGGAGTTCCAGCGTGGCGACCCGCGATAGCGCTCCAGTGAGAGGGACAAATTTTAAAGGAAAGATGCAGGGCGGTTTATTTTACCCAGAGGGTGGTGGGTGCCAGGAATGTGAGATGCCAGTGATGGTGCTGGAGGCAGATACAAAAGTGGAGGTGAAAAAGACTTTTGGATCAGCACATGAATATGGAGGGAATGGACGGATGTGGATCACGTGCAGGCAGTGGAGAGCCGAAGAGTTTAGCCTAGTGTAGTTTATTGTCACGTGTACTGAGTCACAGTGCAAAGCACTGATGGGGATGAGTCAGAGTATAGAAGAGAGATCGAGCAACTGTCCATATGGTGCCAGCACAACAACCTGGCCCTCAACACCAGCAAAACCAAGGAACTGATTGTGGTCTTTGGAAGGAGTAGGATGGGGACCCACAGTCCCGCTTATATCAACGGGTCGATGGTTGAAAGGGTCAAGAGCTTCAAATTCCTGGGCGTGCACATCTCTGAAGATCTTTCCTGGTCCGAGAACAATGATGCCATTATTAAGAAAGCACATCAGCGCCTCTACTTCCTGAGAAGATTACGGAGAGTCGGTTTGTCAAGGAGGTCTCTCTCTAACTTCTACAGGTGCACAGTAGAGAGCATGCTGACCGGTTGCATCGTGGCTTGGTTCGGCAACTTGAGTGCCCTGGAGAGGAAAAGACTACAAAAAGTAGTAAACACTGCCCAGTCCATCATCGGCTCTGACCTCCCTTCCATCGAGGGGATCTACCACAGTCGCTGCCTCAAAAAGGCTGGCAGTATCATCAAGGACCCACACCATCCTGGCCACACACTCATCTCCCTACTACCTTCAGGTAGAAGGTACAGGAGCCTGAAGACTGCAACGACCAGGTTCAGGAACAGCTACTTCCCCACAGCCATCAGGCTATTAAACCTGGCTCGGACATAACACTGAACTTTATTAGCCAATACTGTTATTTGCACTTTATCAGTATATTGACCATTGTGTATATATTTATAGAATGCCTTGTAGTAAATGCCTACTATGTTCTGTTGTGCTCAAGCAAAGCAAGAATTTCATTGTCCTACCAGGGACACATGACAATAAACTCACTTGACTTGACTTGACTTGAAAGCTTTTTGTTGCTCGCTAACCAGTCAGCGGAAAGACAGTACGCGATTACAATCGAGCCGTTCACAGTGCGCAGATATAGGAAAAAGGGAATAACGTTTAGTGCAAGATAAATGACCGATCAAAGGTAATCCGAGGGCCTGCAATGAGTTAGATGGAAGCTCAGGACCGCTCTCCAGTTGTGTAGGTAGGACGGTTCAGTTGCCTGATAACAGATGGGAAGAAACTGTCCCTGAATCTGGAGGTGTGTGCGTTTACACACTTCTGTGCCTCTTGCTCGATGGGATAGGGGAGAAGAGGGTTGTGGCCAGGGGTGCGACTTGTTTCGAGCCTCTCCCTGTGCTGTATTTAGTTTAGTTTGGAGATACAGCGCGGAAACAGGCCCCTAGGCCCAGCCGACTCCACGCCGACCAGCGATCCCCGCACATTAGCACTATCCTACACACACATTAGGGCCAATTTACATTTTTTATCAAGCCAATTAGCCTGCACGTCTTGGGAGTGTGGGAGGAAACCAGAGATCTCAGAGAAAGCCCACTCAGTCACGGGGAGAACGTACAAACTCCATACAGACAACACCCGTGGTCGGGATCGAACCTGGGCCTCTGCCGCTGCGAGCTCCATAAGGCAGCACTCTCCTGATGCGCCACCGTGCGGCCCTTTCAGTGTTCAGTACTGTTCGGTGTTTTAACATATTTTGAGGTGAAACTGAATGAAAGTATGATTTTTATTTGAGTGTGTGTGTGCGCACTAGGGTCGCCAACTTCCTCACTCCCAAATAAGGGACAAAGGGTCAAAATAAGGGACAAATTCCCGACGGCAATCCGTTGACCGACTCGGCCGTGGCTGGGTGAATGATGAGTTGGCCCCGGGTGCTGGACTGTACACAAAGCCCAGCCGGCGGGCCAGCTGAGGAGTTTTGGCCCTGGCCACGCGATGTCCGGCACCCATCCAACTCATGAACCGATGATCGGCCATGAGAAGGAGGGGCGGTGGTGGTGTCGGCAGTCAGCGAAGGTCCGAAGGTCGGACAGCTGGCCGGGCTGCCGACCGACGGGGCCACGGGCGAGGGGCTGCTGCTGCTGCTGCTGCTGCACTCCATGGGCTGCACTACGTCGGGATGGGTGAGGTGGGGCCGGACGCGGCGCTCCGACCCGACAGTCCCCTCAACCCGAGTGGCAGCAGTCAAATACGGGACAAGGGCGGTCCCGTACGGGACAAACCAATTCAGCCCAATGTACGGGATGTCCCGGCTAATACGGGACAGTTGGCAACCCTAGTGTGCACCCAGTTACAGAGTATTTATATAACTAATTCCAGATGGACCTCTTTCTTTGTTTTGTTTGTGCCAGATTACTACAGATCGTTCACCTCTGTGCAGGCCCACCCACCTCCTAAGACACATACCTACCGACCTTTAACAAAGAGCATCTCGGACAACGGTGTGGAATTCTACAAGGAGACAGCCCCATTACCGCCACCACCTCCTCTTCCCCTCCCGTCACAACCAAGGCTGCGAGAAGCAGGAGTCACGGAAAAGTAAGTTGAGTTGAGTCTATCGTCACCTGCGCCGAGGCACAGTGAAAATCTGTTGTAGTGTACTAACCAGTCAGCGGAAAGGTGGCACGGTGGCGCAACGGTCGATTGGCTGCCTCACAGCGCCAGAGGCCCGGGTTCCATCCTGACTACGGGTGCTGTCTTTATAACAAGAGGAATCGAATATAGGAGCAAAGAGGTCCTTCTGCAGTTGTACAGAGCCCTAGTGAGACCACACCTGGAGTATTGTGTGCAGTTTTGGTCCCCTAATTTGAGGAAGGACATTCTTGCTATTGAGGGAGTGCAGCGTAGGTTTACAAGGTTAATTCCCGGGATGGCGGAACTGTCATATGCTGAGAGAATGGAGCGGCTGGGCTTGTACACTCTGGAGTTTAGAAGGATGAGAGGGAATCTCATTGAATCATATAAGATTGTTAAGGGTTTGGACACGCTAGAGGCAAGAAACATGTTCCCGATGTTGGGGGAGTCCAGAACCAGGGGCCATAGTTTAAGAATAAGTAAGCCATTTAGAACGTAGATGAGGAAACACTTTTTCTCACAGAGAGTGGTGAGTCTGTGGAATTCTCTGCCTCAAAGGGCGGTGGAGGCGGGTTCTCTGGATGCTTTGAAGAGAGAGCTAGATAGGGCTCTTAAAAATAGCGGAGTCAGGGGATATGGGGAGAAGGCAGGAACGGGGTACAGATTGGGGATGATCAGCCATGATCTCATTGAATGGCTCGAAGGGCCGAATGGCCTACTCCTGCACCTATTGTCTATTGTCTGTCTGTACGGAGTTTGTACGTTCTTCCGTGACCTACGTGGGTTTCTCCAGGATCTCCGGTTCCTCCCACACTCCAAAGACGTGCAGGGTTGTAGGTTAATTGGCTTGGTATCATTGTAAATTGTCCCTAGAGTGTGGGGTAATGTTAATGTGCGCGGATTGCTGGTCGGCACAGACTCAGTGGGCCGAAGGGCCTGTTTCCATGTTGTTTCTCAAAAACTATAAACTAAATAAGTTTAAGAAAGGAGAACATGATCGGTGAGGATTCGAGCCGAGACACTTCTTCCAAAAACCCTGCAAGGCATTTTGAATTATTTGAGGAATGATAGATGGATTATTCAAGATCATCGACCATGAAAGTCAATTGTGGGTGCTGTTATTTGCTGCAATGTTTTCCGTTTTTTAGTTTAGAGAGACAGCATGGAGACACTGTGTGTCGGAAGGAACTGCAGGTGCTGGTTTATAGACAATAGACAATAGGTGCAGGAGTAGGCCATTCGGCCCTTCGAGCCAGCACCGCCATTCAATGTGATCATGGCTGATCATCCCCAATCAGTACCCCGTTCCTGCCTTCTCCCCATATCCCATGACTCCGCTATCTTTAAGAGCCCTATCTCTCTCTGAAGTATCTGAGTAACAAGCTGAGTAACTAGTGTTTAGAGAGAAGTGTACATAAAGTCGGGTACTGCAGGTTAGAGATGAGGTCCGTCTGACACATTAATCGGAGGTTACCATGTTTCTACAGTTCCGTTAATTTCAGAAAGGGGACTCTGGCGTGGGAGGACTCATGAGTAGAGACCAGTGAGAAGGACCTGGCGTGGGAGGACCGGGGAGGACCTGGCGCTGGAGGACCAGCGTGGGAAGGAGCCCAGCGTGGGAGGACCCAGCGTGGGAGGACCCGGCGTGGGAGGACCCGGCATGGGAGGACCCAGCGTGGGAGGACCCGGCGTGGGAGGACCCAGCGTGGGAGGACCCAGCGTGGGAGGACCCAACGTGGGAGGACCCAGTGTGGGAGGACTCGGCGTGGGTGGACCCAGCGTGGGAGGACTCAGCGTGGAGGACCAGGCGTGGGAGGACTCGGCGTGGGAGGACCCAGTGTGGGAGGACTCCGCGTGGGAAGACTCGGCGTGGGAGGACTCGGCGTGGGGGGACCCAGCGTGGGAGGACTCGGCGTGGGAGGACCCGGCGTGGGAGGACTTGGCGTGGGAGGACCCAGGGTGGGAGGACTCGGCGTGGCAGACTCGGCGTGGGAGGACTCGGCGTGGGAGGACTCGGTGTGGGAGGACTCGGTGTGGGAGGACCCGGCGTGGGAGGACTCGGCTAGGGAGGACTCGGCGTGGGAGGACCCAACGTGGGAGGACCCAACGTGGGATGACTCAGCATGGGGGGACTGCCACGAACTAAGGGGGACCACAAATGGAAGGTTTTAACAATGGTTTGTGTTAAAACTGAAAGACTTTGTAACTTTGTCGGTGCCTTTTATATGGCGACTCTTTGCATACCTTAGTCCTGCTAAACAAAGAAATTCACTGTGACTTGTCACAGGTGGCAATAAAGCATCATTCATTCATTCATTCATTCATTCATTCATTCAATGAAGAAACCATTAGTCGCGTTTCCTTCACATCTGCTCTCATCCCCCATCTCATCGCCCCAGCCAAAACAGCAATCAAATTCTCTTGGTCTTCACCTCTTCACCCCACCATCCAACATATCCACATTCACCATTTCTGCCAGCTCCCAACGTGATCCCACCGCATCTTTCCACTTCCCTCTCAGTCCCGATGCAAGGGTCTCGAACCAAAATGTCGACTGACACCTTTGGCCTTCAGCAGCCAAGTTCTTCCAAGTTCTGTTAATTCTTTTTTGTTCCAGATTCCAACATCTGCAGTCTTTTTAGTTTAGATTAGTTTAGTTTAGAAATACAGCACGGAAACAGGCCCTTCGCCCCACCGAGTCCGCACCGACCAGCGATCCCCGCACACTAACACTATTCTCCCCACGCGAGGGACAATTTACATTTACGCCGAGCCAATTAACCTACAAACCTGTACGTCTTTGGAGTGTGGGAGGAAACCGGAGATCTTGGAGTCAGGATCGAACCTGGGTCTCTGGCGCTGGGAAGGCAGCAACTCTACTGCTGCGCCACTGTGCCGCCCTTAGTCTGCGCTCAATCTGTCTGTCTGTCTCTCCCTCCCGCACACACATGGATATCCTGTGCAACTCAACATTTGGAGTATATACACATCCCTCCACCTTCCTCCTGCCACTTTCCTCCCTCGGGCTTCACAAGCCGCTACTCTTCAAACTCGTCAAAGTGCGGCACGGTGGTGCAGCAGTAGAGTTGCTGCCTTACAGCACTTGCAGCATCAGAGACCCGGGTTCCATCCCACCTACGGGTGCTGTCTGTACGGAGTTTGTACGTTCTCCCCGTGACCTGCGTGGGTTTTCTCCGAGATCTTCGGTTTACTCCACACTCCAAAGACGTACAAGTTTGTAGGTTAAGTAAGTAAGTAAATTTATTGGCCAAGTATTCACATACAAGGAATTTGCCTTGGTGCTCCGCCCACAAATAACAACATGACATACAGTGACAGTTACGAATGACTCAGAAAACACTAAACATTAATAATAATAAAACATTCATGATAAAACACCATTGATCAAGTATGTGAACCAACAAAATACCAGATCAAAGGGAGGCTACAGATTTTTGGCTGTTGAGTAGAGCAACTACTCGTGGATAAAAACAGTTTTTATGTCTGGCTGTGGCAGCTTTGACAATCCGGAGTTGCCTTCCAGAGGAAGTGATTCAAAGAGTTGTCGGCCAGGCTGATTGGTGTATGTGTAAAATTGTCCCTCGTGTGTGGGGGGATAGTCTTAATGTGCGGGGATCGCTGGTGGGTGCAGACTCGGTGGGCCGATGGGTCTGTTTCCAGGCTGTATCTCTAAACTAAACTAAACTGAACTAAACTAACCTCAAGTGCCTCACATCGTCCTTCCTTTCTTATCTCTCGACTTTGTTCCTATCAACAACCCCCCTCCCCTGCGTCCACCTATTACGTGCCTCTTTGCCAGCTTTCTTCTCCCATCTCTACAATCAGTCTGAAGTAGGGTCTCGACCCCGAAAGGTCGTCTATCCATGCCCACTGTGTGGCGCAGCGGTGGAGTTGCTGCCTCACAGCGCCAGAGACCCGGGTTCAACCCTGACCACCGGTGCTGTCTGTACGGAGTTTGCACGTTCTCTTCCCCGTGACCGCCTGGGTTTTCTCCGGGGGGGGCTCCAGTTTCCTCCAACACTCCGAAGACGTGCAGGGTTTGTGGGGTAATAGGCTTGTGTTAAAAGTGTAAATTGTCCCCATTGTGTGTAGGATAGTGTTAGTGTGCGGGGGTGATCGCTGGTCGGCGAGGACTCGGTGGGCCGAAGGGGCCTGTTTTCCGCGCTGTATCTCTAAATTCCAAAGTGGAGGGCGTGGCTGCCTGACCCGCTGAGTTACTCCAGCACTTTGTGCCCTTTTTTCGTGCATCAACCGGCGACTTGCGGTTCTTTGTCTCCTCATTGTTTGGAGCTGAACGTTACATAGAAACATCGAAACATAGAAAATAGGTGCAGGAGGAGGCCATTCAGCCCTTCGAGCCAGCACCGCCATTCATTGTGATCATGGCTGATCGTCCCCCATCAATAACCCGTGCCTGCCTTCTCCCCATATCCCTTGACTCCACCAGCCCTAGAGCTCTATCTAACTCTCTCTTAAATCCATCCAGTGACTTGGCCTCCACCGCCTCTCTGTGGCAGGGAATTCCACAAATTCACAACTCTCTGGGTGAAAACGTTTTTTCTCACCTCAGTCTTAAATGACCTCCCCTTTATCCCCATTCTTTCATTTCAGAGCCCATCAGTGGATATTAATCCACAGTTAAATATTAAATATGAATCCATTAAGCCTCACCTCCCCCAGCCAGTCCTTATAGCTGAACCTGGCCATGACATCACACCTGTATTATGATGCCGCAGGCATGTCAGCAGAATAATTTAACCTTTCAACCGGCTCTGAAATCATTTTTACTTGATTGCAGGTTACGATGTATACAGTTCTTCCATAGTTATTGCTGATCAGTTTTGTTCTACCATGTTATTTATTGAACTGTCTCTCTTTCCCTACCATGGTATGGTTAAGTTGCCCTCACCCCTCACGTGCCCTTACGTAGGACAGTAAACTTGGCACTCCGAACCCCTTTTATGCCCTTCACTGGGAAATTGTGGACTTAATCACAGCCAGAGATTGTGCTAGCTAAATTAACGATAGGTTATTACTGCCATGTGAGTACACTGTCAGTTCGTTGTTGAGTACGCCAAGGGGATCTCCTGAGTAACTCGTGCGCCCATTCCAGGGTTGACGGGGAGAACCGGGTCAAGCCCTGGGGAGATTCACAGCTCTCGCTCCTGGAGGTTAGTTGTGGCTTGAGCCCCCTGTCCCACGGTGCGCGTTTACCCAAGAGCTCTCCCGAGTTTAAAAAAAAAATCAAACTCGTGGTAAGTACGTAGAATGTACGTAGCGGGTACGTCGGAGCTCGTGGACATCTCGTAGCAGCTCGTAACGCTAATGGCAGGTACTCGGGAAACTTGGTAACTCGTGAAGTTTTTTCAACAATAGACAATAGACAATAGGTGCAGGAGCAGGCCATTCGACCCTTCGAGCCAGAACCGCCATTCAATGTGATCATGGCTGATCATCCCCAATCAGTACCCCGTTCCTGCCTTCTCTCCCCACATCCCCTGACTCCTCTATTTTAAGAGCCCTATCTAGCTCTCTCTTGAAAGTATCCAGAGAACCTGCCTCCACCGCCCTCTGAGGCAGAGAATTCCACAGACTCACCACTCTCTAAGAGAAAAAGTGTTTCCTCGTCTCCGTTCTAAGATGGCTTACTCCTTATTCTTAAATTATGTGTGGCCCCTGGTTCTGGACTCCCCAACATCGGGAACATGTTTCCTGCCTCTAGTGTGTCCAAGCCCTTAACAATCGTATAAGTTTCAATGACATCCCCTCTCATCCCCTCTCAACAGTGTGAAAAATTTCCAAGACTAAAAAAATACTCGTGATGAAGTACCACGAGTTTGATTTTTTTTTTAACTCGGGAGAGCTCTTGGGTAAACTCGCACCGTGGGACAGGGGCTTTAGTATGCGCGGAAAACTGACGGATTTCTCCTCTCGCCTGGTTAGGAATGAATGGGATCCTCCTGATAGAAAGGTGGATACGCGCAGATACCGAGCTGAGCCACGCAGCATATTTGAATATGAGCCGGGAAAATCATCTATCCTAGAGCATGAACGTCCGGTAAGAACTTCGCCTCAATTCAATTTTCTGTCTTTTTATTTTTATTTTTATTTTTTTATTTAGCACATTTAAAAACAACCCACGTTGACCAAAGTGCTGTACGATCTAGAGCAGGTAGCTAAAACCACAAAAAGAAACGGATATACACAGGGAGACAAAAATGCTGGTGAAACTCAGCGGGTGAGGCAGCATCTGTGGAGCGAAGGAAATAGGCGACGTTTCGGGTCGAAACCCTTCTTCAGACCCTTCTTCAAGTTAAAGTTCAAGTTCAAGTGAGTTTATTGTCATGTGTCATAGGACAATGAAATTCTTGCTTTGCTATCAGCACAACAGAACATAGAAGGCAGAAGAAGGCATTGACTCTTCTTCAGAAGGGCTCCGACCGAACGTTGCCTGTTTCCTTCGCTCCATAGATGCTGCCTCACCCGCTGAGTTTCTCCAGCATTTTTGTCCACCTTCGATTTTCCAGCATCTGCAGTTCCATCTTCGACATTACACAGGGCATAGGTACAAATAATCAGCTCAAAGACACAGAACAAAGATCAGCCACATCAGGGGGGATTCACACGCTAGTGAATAAAAATAAGTCCTGAGCCTGGACTTAAAGAGTCGATGGAGCGGGCAGATCTGATAGGGAGGGGGATGTTGTCCCACAGTCCAGGGGCCGCAACAGCTAAGGCACGGTCACCCCTGGGACAGCCAGGAGCCTCAAGTCAGCCGACCTGAGGGACCTGGAGGTGGAGTAAAGGGCCTGTACCACTTTCCCGAGTTATTCACCAATTCCCCGAGTTATTCACGAATTCTCCCGAGTTTTCCCCCTGATTCAAACTGGGAGAATGTCCGTAACGAGGGCGTAGGAGTCCGTAGATAGTATAGGCTGCTCATGCCAGCCGTAGGTACTCGGGGCGATTTTTTTACTCGTGGACATTTTTTTATCAGGCTGGAAAAAACGTCCCGACTTACCTGATGCCCCGAGTACCTACGGCTGGTGTTACGAGCCGCTACGATATATCTATGGCCTCCTATGGACTCGTTACGAACATTCTGCGAGTTTGAATCAAGGGGAAAACTCGGGAGAATTCGTGAATAACTCAGGAAAGTGGGGGACGGGCCCTTAAGGGGTAAAGGGGGGCCAGTCCCACTTTCACCACCTAATTCACGACCTTTTTACTCGTGGACATTTTTCATCATGCTAGAAAAAAACGCCCCGACCTACATGATGCCACGAGTACCTAACGACTAGCATCACGGCCTGCTACGGCCTACCTGCGACCTCCTACGACATCCTACGACCTCCTATGACCTCCTACGACCTCGTGACGACCACGCTGCGAGTATGAGTCAAGGGCAAAGTCGGCAGAGGTGGTGAATTAGGTCGTGCAAGTGGGACAGGCCCTTCAGGAGTTCTGTGATATAGGGGGGGGGGGGGAGCAAGCCCATTTAGGGCTGTACAGACAAACAGGAGAAACTTAACATCAACTGAACCGTACTGGTAGCCAGTGGAGAGGGGCCAGAATGGGGGTAATATGGTCCTCTACCGGGTACCTGCCAGGAGCCAGGCTGCGACGTTCTGGACCACTTGCAGTGGTATATGTACTTGTGAGGCAGCACCTCCTATAGATCCCTTCAATGGTGGGAAGGTCATGACCAGCAATGGGCCGGACATTACAATGCTGTTTATCCAGATTCCTGAGGGAAGATTTCAAAAATGTATAATTATTATATAACATTGTTACACAGCGCTAGAATTGGGTGTGCGATTTTGGGTTGTTATTGAACTACTGTTATAAGTAATGGGGAGTGATAGAATGATACAGTGTTGGAACAGGCCCAGCTTGCCCACACCGGCCAACCTGTCCCATCTACACTAGTCCCACTGCCAGGGCTTGGCCCATATCCCTCCAAACCTGTCCTGTCCATGTATATCCCTCTAAACCTATCCTATCATGCAGTGGCGCAGCGGTAGAGTTGCTGCCTTTAAAGCCCTGTCCCACGGTACGAGTTCATTCCAAGAGCTCTCCCGAGTTTAAAAAAAATCAAACTCGTGGTAAGCACGGAGAATGAACGTAGCGGTTACGTCGGAGCTCGGGGACGTCTCTTAGCGGCTCGTAACGCTAACGGCAGGTACTCGGGAAGACTCGCTAACGGCAGGTAAGCACGGGAAGACTCGTGAAGATTTTTCAACATGTTGAGAAATGTCCACGAGAGCCCCGAGTACCGACGAGCGGCCATTACCGTAAATCTCCGAGTTCGAATCAGGGGCAAACTCGGGAGAGCTCTTGGAATGAACTCGTACAGTGGGACAGGGCTATTACAGCGCTTGCAGCACCAGAGACTCGGGTTCGATCCCGACTACGGGTGCTGTCTGTACGGAGTTTGTACGTTCTCCCCGTGACCGCGTGGGTTTTCCCAGCGATCTTCGGTTTCCTCCCACAATCCAAAGACGTACAGGTTTTGTAGGTTAATTGGCTTGGTTTGTATGCTTGGTATGTGTAAATTGTCCCTAGTGTGCGTAGGCTTGTGTTAATGTGCGGGGATTACTGGTCGGCACAGACCCGGTGGGCCGAAGGGCCTGTTTCCGCGCTGTATCTCTAAACTAAACTAAACTAACACAATCCATGCAACTCGTTTCCTCTTCCCTGACACTCCAGTCTGAAGAAGGGTCTCACCCGAAAGGTCACCTATCCCTTTCCTCCAGAGATGCTGCCTGACCCGCTGAGTTACTCCAGCTTCTGGTTGAGTTTAGTTTAGTTTAGAGATACAGCAGGGAAACGGGCCCTTCGGCCCACCGGGTCCGTGCCGACCAGCGATCCCCGCACATTAACACTATCCTACACCCACTAGGGACATTTTTTACATTTACCAAGCCAATTAACCTACAAACCTGTACGTCTTTGGAGTGTTGGGAGGAAACCGAAGATCGCGGAGAAAACCCACGCAGGTCACGGGTGAGAACGTACAAACCCCGTACAGACGGCACCCGTAGTCGGGATCGAACCCGGGTCTCCGGCGCTGCATTTTGCTGTAAGGCAGCAACTCTACCGCTGCGCCACCGTGACTGTTTTGGTGTCTATCTTTAACTGGTGAAGAAGTTTGTTCAGCACACACCACTCACTGTGTTAAGACAAATTACTTGCCTTGCGAATCCCCTTTCACATTTGCTCCACTCACCCTAAAGCTCCTTGACAGTTGACATCTTCCTCCATGTGAAAATACTCAGCCTCCACACTATTATTCTTCGCCATCTGACTCCCTTGACCAGCGATCCCCGCACACTAACACCACCCTACGCACACTAGGGACAATATAGAATTATACCAAGCCAATTAACCCACAAACCTGGCCATCATTAGAGTGTGGGAGGAAACCGGAACACCCGGAGAAAAACTAAACGCAGGTCACGGGGAGAAGTCGTACAAACTCCGTACAGACAGGCACACGTCGCCAGGATCGAACCTGCGCCTCTGGCGCTGTAAGCGCTGTAAGGCAGCAACTCTACCGCTGCACCACCGTGCCGCCCTGTGTTCTTGCATTCAGTTCAGAGGGACCACTCTGCCAAACTTTTGATATGTGACTTGGGAAGAGGTTGTGCAGAGTGGAAGGTGACAATTGGCCCAGAGTGGATTGGCCCAATAACCTAAACACCTTGCCAAAAGGTTACTGAAACCATACCAATGTTTTTTTATTTTTCTTCTATGCTTTATTGGCCTTTCCAAAAACAAAAACCAGCTTGGAGTCTGTGGTATATAAATCTTGTGTTCCTATTCAGAGTGGGTGACTGATGTGAAAAGTTGCTGTGGGTGCTGGTAATTTGATATAAGGAGAAAGAAAAGTGAGTTCACGGCAGCCGGTGTGGAAAAGGAACATTAACTTTTCATGTTCGGCACGGACATTGTGGGCTGAAGGTCCGGTCCTGCACTGTATTGTTGTATGTTTGCGCGGGAGGCTGAGGGTGATCGTATAGACAATAGACAATAGGTGCAGGAGTAGGCCATTCGGCCCTTCCAGCCAGCACCGCCATTCAATGTGATCATGGCTGATCATCCCCAATCAGTACCCCGTTCCTGCCTTCTCCCCATATCCCCTGACTCCGCTTTCTTTAAGAGCCCTCTCTAGCTCTCTCTTGAAAGCATCCAGAGAACGGCCTCCACCGCCCTCTGAGGCAGAGAATTCCACAGACTCACCACTCTCTGTGTGAAAAAGTGTTTCCTCGTCTCCGTTCTAAATGGCTTACCCCTTATTCTTAAACTGTGTGGCCCATGGTTCTGGACTCGCCCAACATCGGCAACATGTTCCAGGTGTAGAGGTGTACGAGATCATGAGGGGATTAGATGGGGTGAATGCAACAGAGTCTTTTACCCAGAGTACGGGGAATCAAGTAGAGTAAGCAATGTGGACCTGCGGAAAAGAACAAGCCAGGAGCCCCATTGACTCACAAAATTCGAAGGAGAAAATGGAGTTGGATTGGACACGACCGTCAGGAAACCTGCCACAAACATCGCCTGGCAAGCCTGAAATGGAACCCCCCAAGGAAAAAGGAAAAGAGGTCACCCCAGTAACAGCTGGAGAAGAGGTATCCAGACAGAAATGTCTGAGAGTGGGCTCAACTGGGAGATCTCGGAAGAACTGGCAACAACCGAGTGAGGTGGAGGGCATTTGTCACTGGCCTAGATGCTCCTTAGAGGAGCAAAGGGCTTAAGAAGAGAAGAAGAGGGAGGGGAATCGGGAACAATCAAATAATCATTCAATCAATCAAAGACTTATTGTCAGTCCAATCAGGGTTGTGTCGTCCGCAAACATGAGAAGCTTGACAGAGGAGTCAGTGGAGGTGCAGTCGTTGGTGTAGAGAGAGTAGAGGAGAGGGAGAGTACGCAGCCTTGCGGGGCTCCTATGCTGAGGGTTTGCGGGTCCGAGACGTGCTTTCCCAGCCTCACATGCTGCTTCCTGTCTGTCAGGAAGTTGGTGATCACCGACAGAGGGGTTCAGGCACAGTCAACCTCGGAAAGTTTGGAGTGTAGTAGCTCTGGCACAATGGTGTTGAATGCAGAGTTAGAATCCACAAACATAACCAATCAAAGACTTTGTTGTCATTCAAAAATACACCAACAAATGCAAGTCTGAACGAAATGTCGCTGCATCTGGCTCACCGTGCAACATAAAACCACAAAAGGATAAAATAGATAAATAGCTAAAATAGATACAAGTGGCGGCACATTATATGGAATTCAAGAGTCCGATGGCTCGGGGGAAGAAGCTGTTGCAAAACCTGGCCGTTCTGCTCCTTATACTGCGATACCCTTTGCCCGAGGGCAGCAGAGGATATAGGTTTAAAGTGAGGCGGAATAGATTTAATAGGAACCCGATGGGGTAACTTTATTTTCCACAAAGGGTGGTGGGTGTATGGGAAAAGCTGTTGCAGGAGGTAGTTGAGGCTGGGACAATACAGCTCATGACGCACTGGTCAACCTGAGGAGCACCTTCAGCAACAGACCGGTTCCACCAAGATGCAGCACAGAACGCCACAGGAGATCCTTCTTCCCTGTGGAGATCTAACTGGACAACTCCCTCCCCCTTCTGTCGTGGGTGTAGACTGACTCCCCTTACCCTCCCCACCCCCCCCCCCCTCCCCAATCTTTGCACATCCCCAATCCTTTCCACTTGTCACTTTAATTGCATGTTTCTTGTCTTTCATGACTGCTGGCAGATCAATTTCCCCCCTGGGATAAATAAAGTTCTATCGTATCGTTCCATCGCAACGTTTAAGAAACATTTAGACAGGTA
>JAXLNO010005967.1:250770-258270 GCA_038087875.1 Malacoraja senta
CACAGAAGGTGTGGAGGCCGTCAGTGGATATTTTTAAGGCAGAGATAGATAGATTCTTGATTAGTAACAGGTGTCGGGGGTTATGGGGAGAAGGCAGGAGAATGGGGTTAGGAGGGAGATAAGATCAGCCATGATTAAGGGCGGAATAGACTTGATGGGCCGAATGGCCTAATTCTGCTCTTATCACTTATGAACATGAATATTATGGGCGGTACACAAAAATGCTGGAGAAACTCAGCGGGTGCAGCAGCATCTATGGAGCGAAGGAAATAGGCCATAATGAATATTATGGGGATGGGTGAAGAAATCATACTGTACTTTCTTTCTCAAGGGGAGTAAGGAAACAAACCTATGACTGAAAACAAACGTCAGTATTTTTGTGTCAAAGACACTCTTGTCAAAGCTGTGCAGAAACCGTACCTGATAATGTTAAAACATCCATAGTTGGTCTCTGGGTCATCATCAAACAAGGGCGGCACGATGGCGCAGCGGTAGGGATGCTGCCTTACAGCGCCAGAAACCTGGGTCCAATCTTGACTACGGGCGCTGTCTGTACGGAGTTTGTACGTTCTCCCCGTGACCGCCTGGGTTTACTCAGGGTGCACCGGTTTCCTCCCACACTCCAAAGACTAGTAGGTTAGTAGGCTTGGTAAATTGTAAATTGTCCCTAGTGTGTGTAGGATAGTGTTGGTGTGCGAGGATCGCTAGTCAGCATGGACTCGGTGGGGCGAAGGGCCTGTTTCCGCGCTGTATCACTAAACTGAGAAGGGTTCCAACACGAATCCTGAAGAAGGGCCCCGACCTGAACCGTCACCTATCCATGTTCTCCCGAGATGCTGCCTGACCCGCTGAGTTACTCCAGCACTCTGTGAAACGTCACCTATCCATGTTCTCCAGAGATGCTGCCTGACCCGCTGAGTTACTCCAGCACTCTGTGAAACGTCACCTGTCCATGTTCTCCAGAGATGCTGCCTGACCCGCTGAGTTACTCCAGCACTCTGTGAAACGTCACCTATCCATGTTCTCCACAGATGCTGCCCGACCCGCTGAGTTACTCCAGCACTCTGTGTCTTCGTTTATAAACCAGTATCTGCAGTTCCTTGTTTCTACAGTCTATTGTCAAAGTTTAGCTATCAATTCTTCAGCTGCCTCCTCCTGACGTATTGCTTATTTTAAACATTAATACCATGTGTGCCTCCTTTCAGTTCACGGGACAAATGTAAGATGACATCCGACTATTAACTGGAACATATGTCTCTCGGAGACAGCTTACATTTCTTTGAACACAGTAGCTGAATGCCTTCAGGGCAAAGCAGGGCAAAACATTCAATGATAACAGCAAAAGTTGTCTTATTGGTTATCTGGCATCACTCTAGGGAGGTGTAGCTATTTAATCATTCTTTCACAGGGGGAAGCTACCAGCATGGATCTGAAGAAGGGTCTCGTCCCGAAACGTCACCCATTGCTTCTCATCCAGAGATGCTGCCTGTCCCGCTGAGTTACTCCAGCACTTTGTGTCTGTCTACTGGCATGGATAGCAGGTTGGCTGGATGGCAGAAGACAAAGAGTGGCAATAGAAGGGGCTTTTTCTGCTCGGCTGCCAGTGACTAGCGGAGTCCCGCAGGGCTCTGTGCTGGGGCCGCTACTCTTCACGTTGTATATTAACGATTTGGACGAGGGGATTGATGACGGCTTTGTGGCCAAGTATGCGGATGATACGAAAATAGGTGGAGGGGCGGGTAGTGTAGAGAAAGCAGGGACTCTGCAGAAGGACTTGGACAGGTTGGGAGAGTGGGCAGAGAAGTGGCAGATGGGAATATAGTGTAGCAAAGTGTGGAGTCATGCACATTGGTAGCAGGAATAAAGGCGCAAACTATTTAGTAAATATGGAAAGGATTCAGGACTCAGAGGTGCATAGGGACTTGGGAGTGCTGGTGCAGGATTCCCTAAAGATTAATTTCCAAGTTGAATCCAAGTTGACAATAGATGCAGGAGTAGGCCATTCGGCCCTTCGAGCCAGCACCGCCATTCAATGTGATCATGGCTGATCACCCCCAATCAGTACCCCGTTCCTGCCTTCTCCCCATATCCCCTGACTCCGCTATCGTTTAAGAGCCCTATCTACCTCTCTCTTGAAAGCATCCAGAGAACCTGCCTCTTCACCGCCCTCTGAGGCAGAGAATTCCACAGACTCACCACTCTCTGTGAGAAAAAGTGTTTCCTCGTCTCCGTTCTAAATGGCTTACCCCTTATTCTTAAACTGTGGCCCCTGGTTCTGGACTCCCCCAACATCGGGAACATGTTTCCTGCCTCTAACGTGTCCAAACCCTTAATAATCTTATATGTTTCAATAAGATATCCTCTCATCCTTCTAAACACCAGAGTGTACAAGCCCAGCCGCTCCGTTCTCTCAGCATCTGACAGTCCCGCCATCCCGCAATGCTAGCATTTATTTAGAGAGAAACTGGAATATAAAAACAGGACTGTAATGCTGAGGTAGACAAAAATGCTGGAGAAACTCAGCAGGTGAGGCAGCATCTATGGAGCGAAGGAAAGAGACAACGTTTCAGGCCGAAACCCTTCTTCAGACTGATGGTCTGAAGTAGAGTTTCTGCCTGAAACGTTGCCTATTCCTTCGCTCCATAGATGCTGCTTCACCCGCTGAGTTTCTCCAGCATTTTTGTCTACCTTCGATTTTCCAGCATCTGCAGTTCCTTCTTGAGCATTGTAATGCTGAGGCTTTCTGAGGCGCTGGAAGCACGTTGAAGTGACAGAAATGTTGGGGAAGATGTGTTGGATGGCGGAGGCTGTTGGGGTGAAATATTGAGGACCATGGGAACTCTATCTGTGTTCCGTCTGGGAGGAGGGTGAGCAGAACTATGGGACACAGAGAGGAAACACATCACACAGATCCATCTATGATAAAAGGGGAAGAGATCACCTTCATTAAAGAACGGGGACATCTTGGATGTCCTCGAATGGAAAACCATATTTTGGGAGCAGATATGCGGCAGAGACGGACGAGTCGAGAAAGGGTCTGAGGCAGGGTCTCGACCCGAAACGTCACCCATTCCTTCTCTCCAGAGATGCCGCCCGACCCGCTGAGTTACTCCAGCTTTTTGTGCCTCTCGTCGGAAGAATTGAGAGTTAGGGAATAGCATCTTTGCAAGAGGCAGGGTGGGAAGAGAAGTGTAGGCGGAGGAGTTGGGGGTAAGGGATTACCATTAAGATGCCTAGTGGGAGGTTGTTTATTCTGTAGGAAGGAACTGCAGATGCTGGTCGAAGATAGACACAACAGGCTGGAGTAACTCAGCGGGTCAGGCAGCATCTGTGGAGAACATGGATAGGTGACGTTTCACAGAGTGCTGGAGTAACTCAGCGGGTCAGGGCAGCATCTGTGGAGAACATGGATAGGTGACGTTTCACAGAGTGCTGGAGTAACTCAGCGGGTCAGGCAGCATCTGTGGAGAACATGGATAGGTGACGTTTCACAGAGTGCTGGAGTAACTCAGCGGGTCAGGGCAGCATCTCTGGAGAACATGGATAGGTGACGTTTCACAGAGTGCTGGAGTAACTCAGCAGGTCAGGCAGCATCTCTGCAGAAAAGGGATGGGTGATGTTTCGGTGAGGTACCACAACCAGAGAGCAGTGCTGAACTATTTTCTACCTCATTGGTGACCCTCAGACTATCCTTGCCATGACCCTTCTTCAGGGGGGTGGGGGGGGGGGGCGGGAAGAAGACCCGAAACATCACCTATTCCTTCTCTCCATAGATGCTGCCTCACCCGCTGAGTTTTTCCAGCATTTTTGTCCACCTTTGATTTTTCCAGCATCTGTAGTTCTTTCTTGAACAATTAATGTAGTTATTCCCAGGCAATTTGACTGCATGGAGACACATAAATGGATGCATAAAAACAAAAAATGATGCCCTGTGTCAAATCTTTCACCGATCATAGTTCTACATTTGTCCGTGAATGCGATTATTTTACAAAGAATTAGATATGGGCTGAATATATTGCATTTTCCTGAATAACACAGTTAGTCATTGTTAAACACAATAGAAATAATTCTTATCTCCAAGGTCATCAAACAGAACTCCATTTTGGAATTCAATGCCAGCCATTATTTTGTTTATGCATTATATTATAATCTGAAGAAGGGTCTCGACCCGAAACGTCACCCATTCCTTCTGTCCAGAGATGCTGCCTGACCCGCTGAGTTACTCCAGCATTTTGTGTCTCTCTTCGATGTAAACCAGCATCTGCAGTTCCTTCCTACACAGTGCAGCTTTGGTTCACAAGGTTAATTCCTGGGATGACGGGACTGTCATCTTCTGAGAGAATGGAGCGGCTGGGCTTGTATACTTTGTAGTTTAGAAGGATGAGAGGGGATCTTATTGAAACATATAAAATTAAGATTTTGGACACGCTAGAGGCAGGAAACATGTTCCCGGTGTTGGGGAGTCCAGAACCAGAGGCCACAGTTTAAGAATAAGGGGTAAGCCATTTAGAACGGAGATGAGGAAACAATTTTTCACACAGAGAGTTGTGAGTCTGTGGAATTCTCTGCCTCAGAGGGGCGGTGGAGGCCGGTTCTCTGGATACTTTCAAGTGAGAGCTAGATGGGGCTCTTAAAGATAACGGAGTCAGGGGATATGGGGAGAAGGCAGGAACGGGGTACTGATTGGGGATGATCAGCCATGATCACATTGAATGGCGGTGCAGGCTCGAAGGGCCGAATGGCCTACTCTTGCACCAATTGTCTATTGTCTATTGTCTATAATGTTATTACTTGTTTTCTGATATCCAGCCATCGAAATTTAGTTTTTAGTTTTAGAGACACAACGCGGAAACAGGCCCTTCGGCCCACTGAGGCCGCGCAGACCAGCGATCACCCCGTACACCAGCACTATCCTACACACTAGTAACAATTTACAATTATTACCAAAGCCAATTAACCTACAAACCTGCATGTCTTTCGAGTGTGGGAGGAAACCGGAGCACCCTGGGGAAAACCCACGCAGTCACGGAGAGAACGTGCAAACTCCGTAGAGACAGTACCTGTAGTCAGGATCGAACCCAGGCCTCTGGCGCTGTAAGGCAGCAACTCTACCGCTGCGCCACTATGCCGCACGCAGTACAGTTTACAGTTTAGTTAATTGTCACGTGTACCGAGGTACAGTGAAGAGCCTATGTTGCGTGCTAACTAGTCAGCAGAAAGACAATACATGATGTTAGGTCTCATCTTGTAACGTCACCTATCCATGTTGTCCAGAGATGCTGCCTGACCCGCTGAGTTACTCCAGCACTCTGTGAAACGTCACCTATCCATGTTCTCCAGAGATGCTGCCTGACCCGCTGAGTTACTCCAGCACTCTGTGAAACGTCACCTATCCATGTTCTCCACAGATGCTGCCTGACCCGCTGAGTTACTCCCGAACTTATGAACTTACGAGCAGTGCCTCTCTGGCAGAAACATCGGTGTTGACAAGGAAAGTCTGCTGCCACTGCCAAGCTTGCTGTAATCAGGCCCCTTTGTCCGTCAGGTTGACTCTGTAACTATGATCAACCCAGGCCCACTCCCTGTTGCTACTAAATAAAAAGCATTGTTGAGCAGTTTGGACAGAAAATTGGTTGGATGTTGCTTTCATTGGCATGTGTGTGAAGTACAAACACACGTTGAACCTCGTGTCCCACTTAAGGGCCTGTCCCACTTGCATGCGATTGCGTGCGTTAGGCACGACCAACCAGAAGCGGAGATCACGCGAAGTTCGCGCGTGACGTCATTTACGTCATGCTTACCAATCAGCTGGGCAGCAGGTGGGCCGACTGAATTTGGGCGTCGCACGGCGTCGGGCGGTGACGTCATCACGCAACGCCACGCGCTAGGCGTACGCCGTCAAGACGCTGTGTACGACGTCAAGACGCTGCGTACGACCGCAATGCGCCTGCGTGCCGACAGGCCGTTGGTGCGCGAAGATTTTGGCCACTGCAAGAATTTCGGAGCCACGCGCAATGTCGGGACCAGCCCCGCACAAATCCGCGCTTCTAAGTGGGACCGGCCCGCGCGGCCATACGGTGCCCGTACGCCTCAAGCGACCACGAGGTCGCGTAATTTGCGAGCCAAGGTCGCTTAAGTGGGACAGGCCCTTTACATACAGTCCAGTCGGGTACTGCCAGCGTCACTTGTAGCCAGGGTCCGGAAGGCAAGGAACAACGCCACTCCACCTAGTGTCCATAGGGGGGGAGCGGCTCTGCTGTCAGCGGCCGGAGGACTGGAGACGGGATCTAGGAGAGTGGGGAGGGCTGAAAACGTCCGATGTTGGGGGAGTCCAGAACCAGGGGCCACAGTTTAAGAATAAGGAGTAAGCCATTTAGAACGGAGACGAGGAAACACTTTTTCTCACAGAGAGTGGTGAGTCTGTAGAATTCTCTGCCTCAGAGGGCGGTGGAGGCAGGTTCTCTGGATACTTTCAAGAGAGAGCTAGATAGGGCTCTTAAAAATAGCGGAGTCAGGGGATATGGGGAGAAGGCAGGAACATGGTACTGATTGGGGATGATCAGCCATGATCACATTGAATGGCGGTGCTGGCTCGAAGGGCCGAATGGCCTACTCGGCACCTATTGTCTATTGTCTATTGTCTATTATCTATATTGTATACACTGTGAATGGATCATTTGTAATCATGTATTGTCTTGCTGCTCACTGGTTAGCACACACCAAAAGCTTTTAGAGTCGGAGAGTAATAGAGCGATACAGTGTGGAAACAGGCCCTTCAGCCCAACTTACCCACACTGGCCTAGATGTCCCAGCTACACTAGTCCCACCTGCCTGCACTTGGTCCATATCCCTCCAAACTTGTCCTATCCATGTACCTGTCTAACTGTTTCTTAAACGTTGGGATAGTCCCAGCCTCAACTACCTTCTTTGGCAGCTTGTTCCATACACCCACCACCGTTTGTGTGGAAAAAGTTACCCCTCAGATTCCTATCAAATCTTTTCGCGTTCGCCTTGAACCTATGTCCTCTGGTCCTCGATTCCCCTACTCTGGGCAAGAGATTCCGTGCATCTACCCGATCTATTCCTCTCATGATTTTGTACACCTCTATAAGATCACCCCTCATCCTCCTGCACGCCAAGGAATAGAGACCCAGCCCACTCAACCTCTCCCTATAGCTCACACCCTCTAGTCCTAGCAACATTCTCAGAAATATTCTCTGAACCCTTTCAAGCTTGACAATATCTTCCCTATAACATGGAGCCCAGAACCGAACACAATATTCTAAATGCGGTTTCACCAACGTCTTATACAACTGCAACATGACCTCCCAACTTCTATACTCAATACTCTGACTGATGAAGGCCAAAGTGCCAAAAGCCTTTTCTGTACACGTGACAATAAACTGAACTAAACTGAACTGAGATTGACAGATTCTTGATTAGTACGGGTGTCAGGGGTTGTGGGAAGAAGGCAGGAGAATGGGGTTAGGAGGGAGAGAT
>JAXLNO010005967.1:275770-309456 GCA_038087875.1 Malacoraja senta
CTGCTGTTTCCAATGGGGAAAACCAAAGATCTTTGGGGAAAACTTGAGTGAGATTCACATCATGTGTTTGGAAGTGTGATTGTCTGGCCTTTGTGCTTGCTGCCCTCTGGTGGCAACACAGGAGATCCCAGGACAGGAACTGTGCTCCATTTTGTTTTGCCGTTCAGAAGACACGGTTCAGATGGAGAAAAACAGAAGATCAGTTTTAATATGATCTGAAAGCACTGACTGACAACCATACAAAATGAGACAAGTAATTTTACAAATTGTCTGAAGAAGGGTCTCGACCCGAAACGTCACCTATTCCTTCGCTCCATAGACGCTGCCTCACCCGCTGAGTTTCTCCAGCATTCGATTTTTCCAGCATCTGCAGTTCTTTCCTCAACAATTGTGCGAATATAATCATTTTACTGCAAGGAAAAAAAAAGGCCTGATTTATCCCCTTATTTTTTTTTTTTTTTTTTTTTTTTTAAATATTTATTATTGGAGATAAGTACACAACCTATTAACATCATTACAGTCTTACATTTTTGAATTGATAATATTGTCAATTATTATTACATTGTCTCCAATACCTTTTGCCTTTTTTTTTTTTTAAACTAGATAGAACTAAAAAGATAGATGAAGTAAAGAAAGAAAAGAGAGAGAAGGAAAAAATAAATAAATAAATAAATAAATAAAAAAATTTAAAAAAAGAGAAAGATAGTTAAAGAAGAATGGAAAAATTTATTAAAATAAAAAACTTCATTCGAGATATATTCGTACATTTCAGAGCATAGCATTTCATCCATTCTTTAGCCCGAGTATTAGTCAGGTTCCTGTGCTGAACCATTCTGACCCTTTAAATAATCAATAAAGGGAGACCATGTTCCAACGAATAATTCCTGTTTGTCCAACAGGGAAAATCTGATTCTTTCCACGTTTAAGGTCTCCGTCATTTCTATAATCCACATTTTGATTGTGGGGGTTATAGGGCCTTTCCAAAATTTTAGAATTAATTTTTTTCCTGTTATTATACCTGTTATCCCCTTATTTATTTCAACCCCAACTTGCTTTTGATTCATATTTTTGTTTTTGTGATTAGTTTAGTTTAGAGATACAGCGCGGAAACAGGCCCTTCGGCCCACTTGAGCCCGCGCCGACCAGCGATCCCCGCACACTAACACTATCCTACACACCCTTGGGTCAAATTTACAATTAGGCCGAAGCCAGTTAACCTACAAACCTGCACGTCTTTGGAGTGTGGGAGGGAACCGGAGAAAACCCACACAGGTCACGGGGAGAAGGTACAAACTCCGTACAGACGGCACCCGTAGTCAGGATGGAACCCGGGTCTCTGCCGCTGTGAGGCAGCAACTCTACCGCTGCGTCACCGTGCCGCCCCACTATGTGTGCGTTTGCAGAGCTTTTAGTTGCCGTGTTTGAACGTTTCCCATTTTGTTTAGTTCTCCTATTCCTTTCCTCTTTTTGTTTTTCCTTTCACCTTCTGCTTCAGAGTGGGCGGCTAAACCCAGATGAAATAGATTTAGAAAACGAGCCCTGGTATAAATTCTTTTCAGAGCTGGAGTTTGGACGGCCGGTAAGTGAGTGAGGCGAGCATGGTGTGAGACCGGCGTTTCTCATTAAAATGTGATGAATTGCAAAGGGGCGAATTGTACCCACTTCCGCCGAACACCTCCGCTCAGTCCGCCTTAACCTACATGATCTCCCGGTTGCTAAACACTTTAACTCCCCCTCCCATTCCCACACTGACCTTTCCGCCCTGGGCCTCCTCCATGGTCAGAGTGAGGCCCAGCGCAAATTGGAGGAACAGCACCTCATATTTCGCTTGGGCAGCTTACACCCCAGTAGGGTTGCCAACTTCCTCACTCCCAAATAGGGGACAAAAGGTCAAAATACGGGACAAAGTCCCGGCGGCAATTCGTTGACCGACTCGGCCGTGGCTGGGTGAATGATGAGTTGGCCCCGGGTGCTGGACTGCACACAAAGCCCAGCCGGCGGGCCAGCTGAGGAGTCTTGGCCCGGGCACCGGACTTTGCGCGCGACGTCGCGTGGCCCGGGACAAAACTCCTCAGCCGGCCCACCGGCTGGGCTTTGTGTGCAGCTGCACCCGGGGTAAAGTCTGGGTAAAGTCCGGCACCCATCCAACTCATGAACCGATGATCGGCCATGAGAAGGAGGGGTGGTGGTGGTGTCGGCGGTAAGAGAAGGTCCGAAGGTCGGACAGCTGGCCGGGCTGCTGACCGACGGGGCCACGGGCGAGGCGCTGCTGCTGCTGCTGCTGCACTCCATGGGCTGCACTACGTCGGGACGGGTGAGGCGGGGGCCGGACGCGGCGCTCCGACCCGACAGACCCCTCGACCCGAGTAGTAGCAGTCAAATACGGGACAAGGGCGGTCCCGTACGGGACAAAACAATTCAGTCCAATATATGGGATGTCCCGGCTAATACGGGACAGTTGGCAACCTTACACCCCAGCAGCACGAGTATTGACTTCTCTAACTTCAAATAGCCCTTGCTTTCCCTCTCTCTACATCCCTCCCCCATCCTAGTTCTCCGACCAGTCTGACTGTCCTGATTAAATTTGATATTTTTTCGCCTCGTTGTCACCTTCGCCTGGCTAACAACGATCTGTTCTACATTTTCCTTGATCCCTCATCCCCTTTGATCTCTCGTTTTCACACCTTGCCCTCCCATATCCCTGTGTCTCCCACTCCTCTGACTCTCAGTCTGAAGAAGGGTCTCGACCCGAAACGTCCCCCATTCCTTCTATCCAGAGATGCTGCCTGCCTGTCCCGCTGAGTTACTCCAGCAGTTTGTGCATATCTTCTGCCAAAGGAATGATTGTTGCGCAAACGCAAGTTGCTAATTCATCATTAATTCCTGTACAAAGTATTCCCTCATACGGTCGGAACAACGACGCAGCGTGTAGAGCCACTGCCTCACAGCACCAGAGACCCGGGTTCCATCCTGACCTTGACTGCTGTCTATGTGGAGTTTTCACGTTCTCCCTGTGACATCGTGGGTTTCCTCCACGAACTCCAGTTTTTCTCCCACATCCCAAAGACGTGCTGGTTTGTCGGTTAATTGGCCCTCTGTTAATTGTCCCTAGTGTGCAGGGAGTGGATGAGAAAGTGGGATAACTTAGAACTAGTGTCAACAGGTGGTCGATGGTCGGCATGGACTCGGTGGGCCGAAGGGCCTGTTTCCATGCTGTATTTTGCAATTCAATTCAATTTGAAGTAGGTCTTTGCTATGTTGTAGCCTGGTTTAGTTTAGTTTAAAGGTACAGCGTGGAAACAGGCCCTTTGGCCCCACGAGTCCGTGCCGACCAGCGATCACCTGTACACTAACACTACCCTACACACGAGGGACAATTTACAGACGACAACTATCCTACAATCCTGCACGTCTTTGGAGTGTGGGGGGAAACCTGAGCACCCGGAGAAAACCCACGCAGGTCACGGGGAGAACGTGCAAACTCCGTACAGACAGCACCCGTAGCCAGGATGGAACCCGGGTCTCCGGCGCTGCAAGGCAGCAAATATACCGCCGTGACCGCCCACTTATCCAAGCGCAAGGAACTGCAGATGCTGGAAAACACAACGTGCTGGAGTGACTCAGCGGGTCGAGCAGCAACTGCGGAGGGAATGGACAGGCCACGTTTCGGATTGGGACCCTTCTTCAGATCCATTGTAGTTTAGTGGGGGGGGGGGAGAGAAAACTGGAAAATAATTGGGGGTGGGACTTCATACAGAGACAGCACCCGTAGTCAGGATCGAACCCGAATCGTTGGCGCTGTAAGGCAGCGACTCTACCGCGGCGCCACAGTTTATCAAATTTATTTTGCCCGTTCTATTTGGAGTCACAGACAATAGGTGCAGGAGTAGGCCATTCGGCCCTTCCAGCCAGCGTCGCCATTCAATGTGATCATGGCTGATCATCCCCAATCAGTACCCCGTTCCTGCCTTCTCCCCATATCCCCCTGACTCTGCTATTTTTAAGAGTTCTATCTAGCTCTCTCTTGAATAGAGTCATCGAGTGCGGAAACAGGCCCTTCGGCCCAACTTGCCCACACCGGCCAACATGCCCCAGCTACTCTAGTCCCACCTGCCTGCGCTTGGTCCATATCCCTCCAAACCTGTTCTATCCATGTACCTGTCTAACTGTTTCCTAAACGTTGGGATAGTCCCTGCCTCAACTACCTCCTCTGGCAGCTTGTTCCATACACCCACCACCCTTTGTGTGGAAAAAGTTGCCCCTTTCCACAGTCTATCGGTAGAAGTACTGGTAAATCTTTTCCCCTTCACCTTGAACCTATGGTCCTCGAATTCCCCTGCTCCAGGCAAGAGATTGTGTGCATCTACCCTATCTATTCCAACCTACAGACACAGACATAGACATAGAAAATAGGTGCAGGAGGAGGCCATTCGGCCCTTCGAGCCAGCACCGCCATTCATTGTGATCATGGCTGATCCTCCCCTATCAATAACCCGTGCCTGCCTTCTCCCCATATCCCTTGACTCCACTAGCCCCTAGAGCTCTATCTAACTCTCTCTTAAATCCATCCAGTGACTTGGCCTCCACTGCCCTCTGTGGCAGGGAATTCCATAAATTCACAACTCTCTGGGTGAAAATGTTTTTTCTCACCTCAGTCTTAAATGACCTCCCCTTTATTCTAAGACTGTGGCCCCTGGGTCTGGACTCGCCCAACATTGGGAACATTTTTCCTGCATCTAGCTTGTCCAGTCCTTTTATAATTTTATCTGTTTCTATAAGATACCCCCCCCCCCTCATCCTTCTAAACCCCAGTGAATACAAGCCTAGTCTTTTCAATCTCTCCTCATATGACAGTCCCGCCATCCCAGGGATCAATCTCGTGAACCTACGCTGCACTGCCTCAATCACAAGGATGTCCTTCCTCAAATTAGGAGACCAAAACTGTACACAATACTCCAGATGATTTTATACATCGTGGACAAAAGATCAACACTTCCACTCTCTCATTCTCATTCTGATTTCATTTCTGTGTGTTGATAATCTCTCACGTTTAACCTTGTCACCTTTTCCATTTGATGCCTTCTGGCTTTCTCCACACCTCCTCACCTCTGACTGTCATCAGCCTCCTAAAACGCTCTTGGATTACCTGCCAGAAAATACTCCCCATACTCTGCCTGACAACATGAAGGTAACAGCCTGCTCTTTATCCTCAACGTCTTTTAACTTTATGTTTAAGAAGGAACTGCAGATGCTGGAAAAATCGAAGGTAGACAAAAATGCCGGAGAAACTCCGCGGGTGAGGCAACATCTCTGGAGCGAAGGATTAGGCGACCTTTCGGGTCGAGACCCTTCTTCAGACTGATGTGGGGGTGGGGGGGGGGGGCGGGAAGAAGAAAGGAAGAGGCGGAGACAGTGTGCTGTGGGAGAGCTGGGAAGGGGAAGGGAAGGAGGGAGAAAGCAGGGACTACCTGAAATTGGAGAAGTCAATGTTCATACCGCTGGGGTGTAAACTGCCCAAGCAAAATATGAGGTGCTGCTCCTCCAATTTGCCGTGGGACCCACTCTGGCCATGGAGGAGGCCCAGGGCAGAAAGGTCGGATTTGGAATGGGAGGGGGAGTTGAAGTGCTGAGCCACCGGGGAGATCAGGTTGGTTATTGCGAACTGAATCGAGAACCAGAGGACATACGTAGGTTGATGGGGGGAAAGATTGAATAGGAACCTGAGGGGTAACTTTACCTTTATCTATATCGTCAAGCTTGAAAAAGGTGCAGGGTGCCGTCTGAAGAAGGGTCTCGACCCGAAACGTCACCCATTCCTTCTCTCCAGAGATGCTGCCTGACCCGCTGAGTTACTCCAGCATTTTGTGTCTACCTTATGGGCCTGTCCCACATACGCGACTTTTTCGGCGACTGCCGTCATATGTTGTTGCAGTTCGACGAAAATGTTCAACACGTTGAAAATCCAGCGGCAACCAGAAAGACGCTACGACTCTTTGGGCGACTGAGGAGACGACTCACGACCATACAGGCGACAACCTGGCGACATGTCGCGGGGTTGAAGCCTGTACGGTCGTGAGTAGTCGCCCAAAGAGTCGTACCTTGTTCTGGTAGCCGCTGGATTTTCAACATGTTGAAAATCTTCGGCGACCTGTAACGACCTATGACGGGTGCCGGCAGTCGCCGAAAAAGTCGCGTAGGTGGGACAGGCCCATAAAGGGTGCAGAGAAGATTTACGAGGATGTTGCCAGGAGTCGAGGGTCTGAACCATAGGGAGAGGTTGAGCAGCCTGGGACTCTATTCCTTGGAACGCAGGAGGTTGAAGGGTTTGAGTTTAGTTTATGGTACAGTGGAAAGTGTTGCGTGCAGTGGTACAGTGTTGCGTGCTAACCAGTCAGCGGAAAGACTATACACGGTGATGTTATAGAGGTGTTCAAAACCAGGAGAGGTATAGAGGTGGACGTACAGAGTGTCTTGCCCAGAGTAGGGGAATCGAGAATGAGGAGAACACACATAGGTTGATGGGGGAGAGATTGAATAGGAACCTGAGGGGTAACTTTTTCACACAAAGGGTGGTGGGTATGTGGAACGAGCTGCCGCAAGAGGTAGTTGAGGCAACATTTAACATAGAAACATAGAAACATA
This sequence comes from Malacoraja senta, assembly GCA_038087875.1. NCBI lineage: Eukaryota > Metazoa > Chordata > Chondrichthyes > Rajiformes > Rajidae > Malacoraja > Malacoraja senta. Next base: position 282,413 of record JAXLNO010005967.1, read on the forward strand.
GAAAATAGGTGCAGGAGTAGGCCATTCGGCCCTTCGAGCCTGCACCGCCATTCAATATGATCATGTCTGATCATCCAACTCAGTATCCTGTACCTGCTTTCTCTCCATACCCCCTGATCCCTTTAGCCACAAGGGCCACATCTAACTCCCTCTTAAATATAGCCAATGAACTGGCCTCAACTACATTCTCTGGCAGAGAGTTCCACAGATTCACCACTCTCAGTGTGAAAAATGTTTTTCTCATCTCAGTCCTAAAAGATTTCCCCTTTATCCTTAAACAGTGACCCCGTGTTCTGGACCTCCCCAACATCGGGAACAATCTTCCTGCATCTAGCCTGTCCAACCCCTTAAGAATGTTGTAAGTTTCTATAAGATCCCCCCTCAATCTTCTAAATTCTAGCGAGTACAAGCCGAGTCTATCCAGTCTTTCTTCATATGAAACATTTAGGCAGGTACATGGATGGGGTAAGTTTAGAAAGACAGATCGAAAGTGTCGGTGGAATGGAACTGGCACAGACACACCAGGAACTGCAGATGCTGGTTTACAAAAAAAACACAAAGATGCTGGAGTAACTCAGTCGGTCAGGCAACAGGTGCCAGGGGTGGGTGGTGGAAGCGGGTACAATATATTGGCATTTTAGATGGGCATGAGGATATGCAAGGAATAGAGTCCCAGCCTGCCCAACCTCTCCCGATAGTTCAGACCCTCGAGTCCTGGCAACATCCTCGTAAATCTTCTCTGCGCCCTTAGAATAGACACAAATTGCTGGAGTAACTCAGCGGGTCAGGCAGCATCTCTGGAGAGACGTCGCCATGGAAGAAATCGATCCTTTTTTTGCTCGTAGGTGTAGTCGTAGTAGGTCGGCATGTTAGTCGTAGGGAATCGAGGGTAGTCGAAGGTAGTCTTAGCTAGTCTTCAACATAGTCGACGGAGGTCGAAGGGAGGTCGAAGGAGGTCGTCTTCACCCTCCACTATTCGGTGTCCAATTTTCCCGAAGCTAGTCGAAGGTAGTCGTAGCTGGTCTTCTACATAGTCGTCTAAACATAGTCGTAGCTGGTCTTCTACAAACTCTTCTAAACTCGCCAATTAGGTCTCTCCGTTCTAAATGGCTTACCCCTTATTCTTAAACTGTGGCCCCTGGTTCTGGACTCCCCCCAACATCGGGAACATGTTTCCTGCCTCTAGCGTGTCCAAACCCTTAACAATCTTAAATGTTTCGATGAGATTTCCTCTCATCCTTCTAAACTCCAGAGTGTACAAGCCCAGCCGCTCCATTCTCTCAGCATATGACAGTCCCGCCAACTTTCACACAAAACACAGCGCTGAAATACAGACCTCCTTATCTCTATAGGGTGACCGGGATGTATAAAGCACCTTTGTACCATTAAGGGATTATTGCTTTACAGTACTAAGGAGAACAGCCTTCAAATTGTGCAATGGTACAAAATGTTTCAGTAGTACATTGTCACCGACAGTCAATGACGAGCATTGAGCTAAGAGCTTCTAATATCCATGCTATTTCTGAATATTCAATTGAATTGAAAGATATCTTTAACCTGAGGGGTAACTTTGGGTGATGGGTGTATGGAACAAGGCAGGTACTATTGCAGCATTTAAGAAACATTTGGACAGGTACATGGATAGAGTCATCGAGTGCTACAGTGTAGAAACAGGCCCTTCGGCCCAACTTGCCCACATCGGCCAACAATGTCCCAGCTACACTAGTCCCACTTGCCTGCACTTGGTCCATATCCCTCCAAACCTTTCTTATCCATATACCTGTCTAACTCTTTCTTAAACGATGGGATAGTCCCAGCCTCGACTACCTCCTCTGGCAGCTTGTTCCATACACCCACCACCCTCTGTGTGGAAAAAGTTACCCCTCAGATTCCTATTAAATCTTCTCCCCATCACCTTGAACCTATGTCCTCTGGTCCTCGATTTCCCTACTCTGGGCAAGAGGCAGGACAGGTTTAGAGGGATATGGGCCAAACGCAGGCAGGTGGGACTAGTGTAGATGGGACATGTTGGTCAGTGTGGGCAAGTTAGGCTGACATAGATAGAATAGATACATACTATAGACACAATTAAGCCAAACTTCCGCACAGTAGGTGAAGCAAAGGGGAAGATACAGAGTGCAGAATATAGTTCTCAGCATTGTAGCGCATCAGTTACAGAGATAAAGTCCAATGTCTGCAATGGGGTAGAGGTGAATCGGACAGTACCCGAGCTTAGTGAAGGACCGTTCAGAAGCCTGATAACAGAGGGGAAGGAGCTGTTCCTGAGTGTGGTGGTGCGCTCTATCAAGCTTCTGTACCTCCTGCTGAATGGAAGCAGGGGGGTGGAAGATTGCAACCTTCACGTGGTCCACCCTGTTTCGACTAATGCAATCAACTCGACGTGCACAAACGGAAGATCAAATAGAACAAGTTGTCCAACAACTTTAGGCTGTGCATGCCACATGAAAGCAGAAGAAGAATGGAAGCAGGGAGAAGAAAATATGACCGGGCTGGGACACGTCTTGGATTATGTTGGTTTGCCTTTCCGAGGCGGCGTGAAGTGTAGATGGAGTTAATGGTGGGGAGTCTGGTCTGGGTGATGGATTGGGCTACATCCACAACTCTCTTGCAATTTCTTTGTGGTCTTGGGCAGAGTTGTTCCCAAACCAAGACAGACACACAGGGCTGGAGTTACTCAGCGGGTCAGGCAGCATCTCTGGAGAAGAAGGATGGGTGACAATAGACAATAGACAATAGACAATTGGTGCAGGGGTAGGCCATTTGGCCCTTCGAGCCAGCACCGCCATTCAATGTGATCATGCCTGATCATCCCCAACCAGTACCCCGTTCCTGCCTTCTCCCCATATCCCCTGACTCTGCTATTTTTAAGAGCCCTATCTAGCTCTCTCTTGAAAGCATCCAGAGAACCTGCCTCCACTGCCCTCTGAGGCAGAGAATTCCCCTCTGAGGCAGAGAATTCCACGTTTTGGGTTGGGACGCTTCTTCAGACGGCGATGCTTTTGGTCTGCACCCTAACCTAGCTGTGATGCAACCAACAAAATGCTTTCCACAGTGTATCTGTTAGATTAGTACGGGTGTCAGGGGTTATGGGGAGAAGGCAGGAGACTGGGGTTAGGAGGGAGAGCTAGATCAGCCATGATTGAATGGCGGAGTAGACTTGATGGGCTGAGTGGCCTGATTCTACTCCTATCACTTACGACCTTATAACCTTAAATATGTACGAGTAATTTCCCCATCCGAGTTCCGAGTTCTTATTCAATGTGCGCAATTTTGGTCTACTAATTTGAGGAAGGACATTATTGCTATTGAGGGAGTGCAGCGTAGGTTCACCAGGTTAATACCCGGGATGGCAGGACTGACATATGATGAAAGAATGGATCGACTGGGCTTGTATTCACTTGAATTTAGAAGGATGAGAGAAGATCTTATAGAAACATATAAAATTCTTAGTGGATTGGACAGGCTAGATGCAGGAAAAATGTTACTGATGTTGGGGCAGTCCAGAACCAGGGGGTCACAGTTTAAGAATAAGGGGTAGGCCATTTAGGACTGAGACGAGGAAAAACTTTTTCACCCAGAGAGTTGTGAATCTGTGGAATTCTCTGCCACAGAAAGCAGTGGAGGCCAATTCACTGGATGTTTTCAAGAGGGAGTTAGATTTAGCTCTTAGGGCTAAGGGAATCATGGGATATAGGGAAAAAGCCGGAACAGGGTATTGATTTTGGATGATCAGCCATGATCATATTGAATGGCGGTACTGGCTCGAAGGGCCGAATGGCCTACTCCTGCACCTATTTTTTTTTTTCCTAATGCTAATATTTGAAAGCAGTGTCAAATGAGTGCTGTCTTGTTGAAGGTCCCGCTAAGTAACAATAAATCCTTCTGTCTTATCTATAAAAGATGCACTATTTGAAGAATGGGAGGAAAAATTCCCAGTATATCTGCTTGCATTTGTCACTCAATTAGCACGACTAACATGGCCAATTTTGTGGAAAGGGTACAGAGAAGATTGACGAGGATGCGGCCAGGACTCAAGGGCCTGAGCTATAGGGAGAGGTTGAACAGGCTGGGACTCTATTCCTTGGAGCCCACGAGGATGAGGGGTGATCTTCTAGAGCTGTACAAAATCACGAGAGGAATATATCAGGTAAATCATGAGGGAAATAGGTCAGGTAATCTCTTGCCCAGAGTAGGGGAATCGAGAACCAGAGGACATAGGTTTAAGGTGAGGGGGGAAAGATTTAATAGGAACCTGAGGGGTAATTTTTTTATACAAACGGTGGTAGGTGTATGGAACGAGCTGCCGGAGGAGGAAGCTGATGCAGGGACTATTGGAAAGTTTAGGAAACAATTAGACAGGTATATGGATAGGACAAGTTTAGAGGGATATGGGCCAAACGCAGGCAGATGGGACTAGTTTCGGAAGGATCTGCAGAGCTGGTTTAAGCTGAAGATAGACACAAAATGCTGGAGTTAACTCAGCAGGTCAGGCAGCATCTCTGGAGAGAAGGAATGGGTGACATTTCAGGTCGAGACCCTTCTTCAGACTGAGGGTCAGGGGGGTGAGAAACTACTAGAGGAATGAAAAGGTATTGGACATGGTGGTCGGTGTGGGCAAGTTGGGCCGAAGGGCCTGTTTCCTTGCTGTATGACTCCAGGACTCTATAAACCAGAGGAAATAGTTTGTTGCCATTCAAAAACACTAATTGGCTGTAAGGTGGAGAGATCCTTCTCAGGCTATGTTAAGCTCCATCTAACCAGACGTTTCTTTGTTTTTGCATCCTTGCTTGATAAAGGTTTTCTGCGTGTGTTTAAATATGAAAGGACAACTACTGACAGAAGTCTTATCTATGTTACTGCCAGAACATTGAGCAGACAGGAGTGATAGCCCTGTCCCACTGTACGAGTTCATTCCAAGAGCTCTCCCGAGTTTGCCCTGATTCGAACTCGGAGATTTACGGTAATGGCCGCTCGTCGGTACTCGGGGCTCTCGTGGACATTTTTCAACATGTTGTAAAATCTTCACGAGTCTTCCCGTGCTTACCTGCCATTAGCGAGTCTTCCCGAGTACCTGCCGTTAGCGTTACGAGCCACTAAGAGACGTCCCCGAGCTCCGACGTACCCGCTACGTTCATTCTCCGTGCTTACCACGAGTTTGATTTTTTTTAAACTCGGATGAGCACTTGAATGAACTCCTACAGTGGGACAGGGCTTTAAACATCTACAGTGCCCTCCATAATGTTTGGGACAAAGACCCATCATTTATTTATTTGCCTCTGTACTCCACAATTTGAGATTTGTAATAGAAAAAAATCACATGTGGTTAAAGTACACATTGTCAGATTGTATTAAAGGGCATTTTTATACATTTTGGTTTCACCATTGGACGGCGGTTCATTCTGCAGCAAGACAATGATCCCAAACTTCCTGCTAAAGCAACAAAGGAGTTGTTCAAAGCTAAAACATGGTCAATTCTTGAGTGGCCAAGTCAATCACCCGATCTGAACCCAATTGAGCATGCCTTTTTATATGCTGAAGAGAAAACTGAAGGGGACTAGCCCCCAAAAACAAGAATAAGCTAAAGATGGCTGCAATACAGGCCTGGCAGAGCATCACCAGAGAAGACACCCAGCAACTGGTGATGTCCATGAATCGCAGACTTTGCATGCAAAGGATATGCAACAAAATGCAAAACATGACTACTTTCATTTACATGACATTGCTGTGACCCAAACATTATGGAGCCCTGAAATGGGGGGACTATGTATAAACACAGCTGTAATTTACACATGGTGCAAATTGTATCTGCGCCACCGTGTCAACCTACTGTATTTCTTACTACTGTCCTGCTGTTTTCTTACTGTATGTCTAAAATGAAAAGTACAGCTTTACTAGTTCAAGGTGAAGTAGATTTGATGCAGTGGCAGCCATTTGGTCTTTACGCTGTGAATGGCGGGCATTACAGATCCTTGACGATAGACACAAATGCTGGAGTAATTCAGCATCTCTGGAGAGAAGGATTGGGTGACATTTTGGGTAGAGAGCCTTCTTCAGACTGAGAGTCAGGGGAGAGGGAGTCTAGAGAAATGGAAGGGTAAGGTGTGAAAACGACAGATCAAAGCGGGCGGTGATCAAGGAAACCAGCTTCAGTTTAGTTTATTGTCACGTGTACCGAGGCAGAGTGAAACGTTTTTGTTGCGTGCTAACCAGTCAGCGGAAAGATGATTACAATCGAGCCATTTAAAGCCCTGTCCCACTGTACGAGTTCATTCCCAGAGCTCTCCCGAGTTTGCCCTGATTCCAACTCGGAGATTTACGGTAATGGCCGCTCGTCGGTACTCGGGGCTCTCGTGGACATTTTTCAACATGTTGAAAAATCTTCACGAGTCTTCCCGAGCTTACCTGCCGTTAGCGAGTCTTCCCGAGTACCTGCCGTTAGCGTTACGAGCCGGTAAGTGACGTCCCCGAGCTCCGACGTACCCGCTACGTTCATTCTCCGTGCTTACCCCGGGTTTGATTTTTTTAAAACTCGGGAGAGCTCTTGGAATGAACTCGCACAGTGGGACAGGGCTTTTACACAGTGCAGATACACGATAAGGGAATAACGTTTAGTGCAAGGTAAAGCCAGTAAAGTCCAATCAAAAAATAGTCCGAGGGTCACCAATGAGGCAGAGATAGTAGCTTAGGACTGCTCTCCGAGATGTAGAATGGTTCATTGTTAGCTGTGGGGAAGGTGGCAAGGAGGCTTATAATCAGTCAATTTAATCAGGAGGACAGTGAAACTAGGGTGGGGGAGGTACGGTGGGAGAGGGAAAGCAAGGGTTACTTGAAGTTAGAGGAATCAATATTCATACCGCTGGGTTGTAAGCTGCCCAAGTGAAATATGAGGTGCTCATATGCTTGCATTAGTCTAGCTCTGCATCTGCCTTCCAAGCCAATGTAAATGACGGATGCATTATACAATGCTCGAAAATATGAACACAGGGAGGCTTTGCAGTGTCCTTTGTTCTCTTGGCAGCAATTCTAATCCTCTCTTTGCAATTGGCTTTCTTGCAGACTTCTTTTTACAACCCAGCAATAGAGAGGACATTGGAGAGACCATACAGGTAAGACTCAATAAGTAATGCACTTTATACTTCTCCGCATGGTGGCTTTAGTGGTTGAGTCACTGGATTAGTAACCGGTGGCCACTGACTCCTCTAACACGGGAGATAATCGGAAAGAGACTGAATGAACCGCAGGAGGCGGTCTTACTGTTTGATAACAACATACTGTAAGGCTGTTTGTGAAAGGACTCTGGAGTCAGAGTGCTGGGGTAACTCAGCGGGTCAGGCAGCATCTCTGGAGAACATGCATAGGCAATGTATCAGGTCGAGAACCTTCTTTAGACTGCTGGGACTAGTTTAGACACAGTGACAAGTGGAAACAAAACTTCGGCTGGGAATGAAGGCCCGGGTATTGAATAACGTACAGGACCACCACCCAACTAAACAGAATGGCATTGAATTTAGATGTGTAGGAAGGAACTACCTACACATAAGATGTTGTTTTATACAGAAGATAGACACAAAATGCTGGAGTAACTCAGCGGGTCAGGCAGCATCTCTGGAGAACATGGATAGGAGACGTTTCACAGAGTGCTGGAGTAACTCAGCGGGTCAGGCAGCATCTCCGGAGAACAATAGACAATAGGTGCAGGAGTAGGCCATTTGGCCCTTCGAGCCAGCACCGCCATTCAATGTGATCATGGCTGATCATCCCCAATCAGTACCCCGTTCCTGCCTTCTTCCCATATCCCCTGACTCCGCTATTTTTAAGAGCCCTATCTAGCTCTCTCTTGAAAGCATCCAGAGAACCCGCCTCCACCGCCCTCTGAGGCAGACTCACCACTCTCTGTGAGAAAAAGTGTTTCCTCGTCTCCGTTCTAAATGGCTTATTCCTTATTCTTAAACTGTGGCCCCTGTTTCTGGACTCCCCCAACACGGATAGGTAACGTTTCACAGAGTGCTGGAATAACTCAGCGGGTCAGGCAGCATCTGTGGAGAACATGGATAGGTGACGTGTCACAAAGTGCTGGAGTAACTCAACGGGTCAGGCAGCATCTGTGGAGGACATGGATAGGTGACGTTTCACAGAGTGCTGGAGTAACTCAGCGGGTCAGGCAGCATCTCTGGAGAACATGGATAGGTGACGTTTCGTGTAGGGACTCTTCTTCAGACTGCTCTTCGTGGGGTAAAAGAAAACTGGAAGAAAGGAGGGGCAGGACAAGGTGTGGCAGGTATTAGAAAGATACAGGTGAGGGGCAGATTGGCTGGACAATGGCCAGAGATGAAAAGACAGAAGGTGTGAGATAAAAGGATTGACGAGATGTAAATTGTGAAGCTAGAGGAAGGAATGTAGATGTAAGGGAAGGAGAAGGGGATGAAATAGGTGTGACTCCAGGGGTATAAGAGAAGGGTGTGCTGTATAGGGGAGGAAGGGGGGATGGGACGGTTATGTAGTGACCTAAAACTGGAGAATTTAACATCCATACCAAAGATAGACACCAAGTGCTGGAGTAATTCAGCCGGTCGGGCAGCATCTCTGGGGAAAAAAAGATGGGTGATGTTTCGGGTCGGGACCCTTCTTCAGACTCGACCCAACACATCACCCATCTTTTTTCTCCAGAGAGGCTGCCTGACCTGCTGAGTTACTCCAGCACTTTGTGTTTATGTTTGGTATAAACCAGCAATCTGGCTTTACCTTGCACTAAACGTTATTCCCTTATCATGTATCTGTACACTGGAAACGGCTCGATTGTAATCATGTATTGTCTTTCCGCTGACTGGTTAGCACGCAACAAAAGCTTGTCACTGTACCTCGGTTTCTACAGCTATATTAATAGCAAAAGGATAACAAGGAATAAAATTGGTCCATTAGAGAGTCAGAGTGGACAGCTATCTGCAGAGCCAAAAGAGATGGGGGGAGATATTGAACAATTTCTTTTCTTCGGTATTCACCAAGGAGAAGGATATGGAATTATGTGAGGTAAGGGAAACAAGCAGAGTAGCAATGGAAACTATGAGTTTCAAAGACGAGGAGGTGTGGACACTTTTGAAAAATATGAAAACGGATAAGTCTCCAGGTCCTGACAGGATATTCCCTCGGACATTGAGGGAAGTTAGTGTAGAAATAGCAGGGGCTATGACAGAAATATTTCAAATGTCATTAGAAACGGGAATAGTGCCGGAGGATTGGTGTACTGCGCATGTTGTTCCGTTGTTTAAAAAGGGTTCTAAGAGTAAACCTAGCAATTATAGACCTGTTAGTTTGACGTCAGTGGTGGGCAAATTAATGGAAAGGATACTTAGAGATAATATATATAAGCATCTGGATAAGCAGGGTCTGATTAGGAACAGTCAACATGGATTTGTGCCTGGAAGGTCATGTTTGACTAATCTTCTTGAATTTTTCAAAGAGGTTACTAGGGAAATTGATGAGGGTAAAGCAGTGGATGTTGTCGATATGGACTTCAGTAAGGCCTTTGACAAGGTTCCTCATGGAAGGTTGGTTAAGAAGATTGTTCAATTGTTGGGTATTAATGGTGGAGTAGCAAGATGGATTCAACAGTGGCTGAATGGGAGATGCCAGAGAGTAATGGTGGATGGCTGTTTGTCAGGTTGGTGGCCGGTGACTAGTGGGGTGCCTCAGGGGTCTGTGTTGGGTCCACTGTTGTTTGTCATGTACATCAATGATCTGGATGATGGTGTGGAAAATTGGATTAGTAAGTATGCAGATGATACTAAGATAGGTGGTGTTGTGGATAATTAAGTAGATTTTCAAAGTGTACAGAGAGATTAAGGCCATTTGGAAGAGTGGGCTGAAAGATGGCAGATGGAGTTTAATGCTGATAAATGTGAGGTGCTACATCTTGGCAGGATAAATCAAAAGAGGACGTACATGGTAAATGTTAACGAATTGAGGAATGCAGTTGAACAGAGGGATCTAGGAATAACTGTGCATAGTTCCCTGAAGGTGGAATCTCATGTAGATAGGGTGGTAAAGAAAGCTTTTGGTGTGCTGGCCTTTATAAATCAGAGCATTGAATATAGAAGTTGGGATGTAATGTTAAAATTGTACACGGCATTGGTGAGGCCAATTCTGGAGTATGGAGTACAATTTTGGTCGCCTAATTATAGGAAGGATGTCAACAAAATAGAGAGAGTACAGAGGAGATTTACTAGAATGTTGCCTGGGTTTCAGCAACTAAGTTACAGAGAAAGGTTGAACAAGTTAGGTCTTTATTCTTTGGAGCGCAGAAGGTTAAGGGGGGACTTGATAGAGGTCTTTAAAATGATGAGCGGGTTAGACAGAGTTGACGTGGATAAGCTTTTCCCATTGAGAGTAGGGAAGATCCAAACAAGGGGACATGATTTGAGAATTAAGGGACAGAAGTTTAGGGGTAACATTAGGGGGAACTTCTTTACTCAGAGAGTGGTAGCTGTGTGGAATGAGCTTCCAGTGGAAGTGGTGGAGGCAGGTTCGATTTTATCCTTTAAAAATAGAATGGATGGGTATATGGACGGGAAAGGAATGGAGGGTTATGGTCTGAGTGCAGGTAGATGGGACTAGGGGGAAGAAAGCAGAAAGAAGGGGATAAAAAAGAAGAAAACAAAAAGTTTGGCACAGACTTGAAGGGCCGAGATGGCCTGTTTCCGTGCTGAAATGGTTATATGGTTATATGGTTAAATGGTACACGTGACATTAAACTAAACTGAGCTGAAATTAGTTCTTTATTTCAACGTTCATACCATTGGGTTGCAAGCTACCCCTCAGATAGTCATAAGGTCATAAGTGATAGGAGCAGAACTAGGGCAGATGGGGCTCGTCAGCCTGGGAAGGCAGTCCATCAAGGAGAGGGAAAACTGATTTAAAACCTCCACTGTGGCCATATCCAGTCATGGAAAAGGCTCCGGGAGTAAACCTCAAGAAGGTCCAGAGTCGGAGCCCCTAAGGCAGTTCGTCGTTGTCTACAACCTCGCTCTGGCAGCTCCTGCGACGGCGCTGGTGCCAAACTGTAACGGCCCTGCTGTTCCTTTGGATCGATCAGCGACGTGGAGAGGGGGGACGTGCTGCATGGGCAACAGCCTGTCCTCCATATGACATCGACCAGGCTTGCATCCGACCAGGATGCATCACCCATGGTCAGTCATGACCGAGGGGGGCCTACTCATAAGGTCATAAGTGATAGGAGCAGAATTAGGCCATTCGGCCCATCAAGTCTACTCCGCCATTCAATCATGGCTGATCTATCTTTCCCTCTTAACCCCATTCTCCTGCCTTCTCCCCATAACCCCTGACACATGGTACAGCTAACATTTGCCAGGCTTGGTCCCATTCCCACTTTTCCAGCTTGCTCTTCCCCACGACAATGCCTGAAGAAAGTTCCCGACCCCAAACATCACTGATCCAAGTTCTCCACAGATGCTGCCTGACCCGCTGTGTTCTGCTACAGACAGGGAGTTTAAATTCACTTCAATAAATCTGGAACAATAAAACAAAAAAACGTAAGAATCTATTCGATTAATTAATAGTGCAGCTGGTACAGCTGCTGCCTCACAGCAACAGAGACTCGGCTTCAATCCTGAGCTCAGGTGCTGCCTGTGTGGAGTTTGCATGATCTCCCTGTGACCCCACGTGTGGGGTTTTCCCGTGTATCTATCATTGGTTCAATGGTACTGTATCATCACATGTAGCTAGATACACATGTCCTGTATGGTGAAATTCCTATAGACTTGCATACAGTCAGGCTTAAGGGCCTGTCCCACTTGGGCGACCGAATCCGCACGTTCTGCCAAGTTTACCCTTGACTCATACTCGCAGCATGGTCGACACAAGGTCATAGGAGGTCGTAGGTAGGCCGTCGGCAGGTCATGATGCTTGTCGTAGGTACTCGTGGCATCAAGTAGGTCGGTATGGTGGTGATACAAGTAGGTCGGGGCGTTTTTCTAGCCTTATGAAAAATGTCCACGAGTAAAAAAGGTCGTGAATTAGGTCGTGAAAGTGAGACAGGCCCTTTACTCTCCTTCATGCTCGAGAGTGGTCTCCGCGTACTCGAGGCCTCAACTAGGTCGTGGCGTATTTTTCAACATGTTGAAAAATGCCCGCGAGTAAAAAAAAGGTCGCCATGGAAAAAGCGATACTTTTTTTACTCATAGGTTTAGTCGAAGTAGGTCGTAGTAGGTCGGCATGTTAGTCTATGGGACTAGGGGAGAATACGTGTTCAGCACGGACTAGAAGGGTCGAGATGGCCTGTTTCCGTGCTGTAATTGTTATATGGTTATATGGTTATATAGTCGTAGGTAATCGAGGGTAATCGAAGGTAATCGAAGGTAGTTGAAGGTAGTTGTAGATAGTCTTCAACGTAGTCAAAGGGAGGTCGAAGGAGATCGAAGGAGGTCGTCTTCACTCTCCACTATTCGGTGTCCAATTTTCCCGTAGCTAGTCGAAGCTAGTCTTCGCAGCATTGGTGCCAGCACTGAGCCCTGTAGGACGCCGTTCTTCAGTTTCCTCACCCTGCTGCATTGCCCATTGCTGGTGTGTAGCCTGAAGCTGCAGTTGCTCAGCATCTCCATCATGAAGCTCACCATGTGCTTGTCTGGGATGGTTTCCAGAAGCTTCATGTGTAGACCACGCAGCCAGACAGTATCATATGCAGCTGTGAGGTCCAAGAAGAACAGCGCCAGCCTTCTCCCCTGCCTGGAAGCTGTCCTCTATGTCTTGACACAGGAAGGTCACCCGGTCCGCCGTTGACCTACCACTTCGGAAGCCAGCCTGTTCTTTAGGCAGCTGGGGGTCGATCACAGGATTGAGACGTGTGTGGAGGAGACGATCCAGGAGCTTGTATGGCACAAACAGCAGTGAGATGGGTCGGTATCCCTTGGGGTCATCGCTAGGCTTGTTTGGCTTCGGCAGAGCAATCACCTTGGCACGGCGCCAGATCTTTGGCTGCTTCAGGCAGCGGAAACACGTGGAGAGGAAGGAGCACAACCAGTCAGTTGCCTTCTTGCCTTGGTGTTTTATGTATGATGCCGTCGGCGCCTGGTGCCTTGCCGGTTTTCAGCCGTCGGATGGCCTGCTCGATTTCTTGCGTTGTGAAATCGTGGGAGAGGTTGGAGCCGCAGCTCGGGGCCCTGTGCAGCCCGTGGACTCTTGCCGATGTTGTTCTGGTGAAGTCCTTGTTGGGGAAGCGGCCATTGCTCAGCAGTAGCGACGCGATGGAATTTGCAGTGATGGGACACTGTGCTGGGGTTGTCGACCTGCCCATCAACTTATTCATGGTCTGCCACGCCTGACGGCTGGAGTGTGTGAAATCAATTGTCTCCGTCCATCTTTGCCTGCGTTTCTCATTTAGTCTGCAGATTAGTTCATTCGCTGCCTTGTCCCTGTCTTCGCTGGTTTGTGATTCTGTGTGGGCGTGAAGTAGGTATTCACATTCGTCATCCCAACAGGGAACATAGGCTTTACGTACACCGCGGGGGGTGTTCTTCTTGGCGGCGGCCAGCAGCATCTTGCAGTACGAGTCGTAGACGTTGTTCAGGTTGGTGGGGCTTGGCTGTGGGAGGCCAGTGGCTGCCTTATTTACGGTCCCAGCCCGTCCCCACGTACCTCGGTGTGAAGCTCGACAGAACGTTGTCATTCGAACAACACCTGGAAGGTGCCAAGGCAAAGACAAGCGCCCGTGCCGCACTGATTCGCCGCCTAGCCGGCACCACACGGGGAGCCACGAGGAAGACACTGCGCATGTCCACAGTGGCCCTGGTGTTCTCAGCCGCCGAGTCCTGCGCCCCGGTCTGGTGCCGTAGCAATCACGCCAAGAAGCTGGACGCTGCCCTCAACAGCGCCCTGCGGACTGTCTCCGGATGCCTACGAGCCACCCCAGTAAACCAACTGCCCGTCCTCGCTGGCATCCCCCCGGCCAACATCAGACGAGAAGCAGCCACGCTGGCCCTCTCTCGAAAGGCACAGACCAGTGAATCCCACCTCCTCCATCAAGATCGTCACAGAGACACCACGATGAGTGCGCCTCAAGTCACGGCACCCCTTTGCCACGCAAGCCCAAGAGCTGCTCTGCACAACACCGGCTGATGCTTCTAAGGCCGCCTGGGTCAAGACGAGACGGAGAGACCAGTGGAAGCCAGCGGAACCATCTAGGCTACACCATTACATCGATGACCCCATGGACGTCCCTGGCCATGACCTGCCCCGAAAGCAGTGGACAACCCTCAACCGCCTGAGGACAGGAATCGGACGCTATGGAGTAGCGATGAAGAGGTGGGGCCTCGTGGACAGCGAGTGCCTCCTGCGAGTGTGGGGACCCAACACAGACAGTGGAGCACATAGTCACCAGTTGCCCCAAACACCGGCCACCGAATGGTGAACGAGGTCTGATTGACCTGGACGATGACACGTTGGCCTGGCTCGCCTCAACGGAGCTGCAGGTCTACAAGACACACGACAGAAGAAGAAGCTGGTCTTCAACATAGTCGAAGGAGGTCTTCAACTCTTCTACACTCGCGGATTAGATCGCCGCAGTGGGACAGCCCCTTTACAGAGCCACTGTGTGGGTTTTCTCCGAGATCTTCAGTTTCCTCCAACACTCCAAAGACGTACAGGTTTCTTAGGCCCCCTTCGGTCATGGCTGACCATGGGTGTCTCCAGGGTGCTATTCCCTCAATGGAGGACGCCTGTGCGTGACTTTGTTTAACGTGGGGAGACTGGTGCACAGACAGCCACCCCACGGTCCTTGACAGATCCGGGTCAGGATCCAGTGGCATGGAGTCCAAGACGACCGGAGACCCTTCTCTGCTGCAGCCTTCATCCGCCTTCCCAGCCGTTGTGACGCTCCACTAAGGTCAGCCATCGTCCTCCGCCTGTTCCACCGTTGAGGTCTTGGTTGGATTGGCTCTTTGTCAGAGACCTCCCCCTCGACCTTACCGCCATGGGTGGCCCTACCAGGAGCACAGCTCCAGACGGCATCGCTCTCAGGATCTCAGGTCCACACAAGCTTCTCCACCACAACAAGGTGACAATCCACGGAGAAGTGTACAGGTTTGTATAAATGTAAATTGTCCCTAGTGTGTGTAGGGTAGCGTTAGTGTGCGGGTATCGTTGGTCAGTGCAGACTCGGTGGGCCGAAGGGCCTGTTTCCGAGCTGCATCTCTAAACTAAACTAAACTAAACAAAACAGTTCGGTGACAATCTTACTATATATTGGCACAATAATACTTAAGTACAAGAGTGTAAGATAGTGGATTACACTGAAACTAATCAATTAAATATCCAGACCTATTGCTGCCTTGTGACTACATTCCCACTAATAACCCTGCGAAATGGCCTTGCAATTTCTGAGTAATCAAAAATTGCTGCTGAACAACTATTGAACATAATGTTTAGGACAGGTTTAGAGAGTTATGGGCCAGGCGCAGGCAGGTGGGACGAGTGTAGATAGAAACATAGAAACATAAAAAATAGGTGCAGGAGGAGGCCATTTGGCCCTTCGAGCCAGCACCGCCATTCATTGTGATCATGGCTGATCGTCCCCAATCAATAACCCGTGCCTGCCTTCTCCCCATATCCCTTGACTCCACCAGCCCCTAAAGCTCTATCTAACTCTCTCTTAAATCCATCCAGTGATTTGGCCTCCACTGCCCTCTGTGGCAGGGAATTCCACAAATTCACAACTTTCTGGGTGAAAAAGTTTTTCCTCACCTCAGTCTTAAATGGCCTCCCTTTTATTCTAAGACTGTGGCCCCTGGTTCTGGACTCACCCAACATTGGGAACATTTTTCCTGCATCTAGCTTGTCCAGTCCTTTTATAATTTTATATGTTTCTATAAGATACCCCCTCATCCTTCTAAACTCCAGTGAATACAAGCCTAGTCTTTTCAATCTTTCCTCATATGACAGTCCTGCCATCCCAGGGATCAATCTCGTGAACCTACGCTGCACTGCCTCAATCACAAGGATGTCCTTCCTCAAATTAGGAGACCAAAACTGTACACAATACTCCAGATGTGGTCTTACCAGAGCCCTATACAACTGCAGAAGAACCTCTCTACTCCTATACTGAAATCCTCTTGTTATGAAGGCCAACATTCCATTAGCTTTCTTCACTGCCTGCTGTACCTGCACGCCAACTTTCAGTGACCGGTGTACAAGGACACCCAGGTCTCGCTGTACCCCCCCCCCCCCCCCCCCTTACCTAATCTAACCCCATTGAGATAATAATCTTCCCCCTTGTTTTTGCCATCAAAGTGGATAACCTCACATTTATCTATATTATACTGCATCTGCCACGCATCTGCCCACTCACTCAACCTGTCCAGGTCACCCTGCAACCTCCTAACAAGGATAAGGGGGAAATCCTTTAAGACCGAGATGAGGAAAAACTTTTTCACACAGAGAGTGGTGAATCTCTGGAACTCTCTGCCACAGAGGGTAGTTGAGGCCAGTTCATTGGCTATATTTAAGAGGGAGTTAGATGTGGCCCTTGTGGCTAAGGGGATCAGGGGGTATGGAGAGAAAGCAGGTACGGGATACTGAGTTGGATGATCAGCCATGATCATATTGAATGGCGGTGCAGGCTCGAAGGGCCGAATGGCCTACTCCTGCACCTATTTTCTATGTATCTATGTATCTATGTATTCTCTTCACAGTTCACACTGCCACCCAGACTTGTGTCAGATTGGGCATGTTGGTCGGTGGGCAAGTTGGGTTGAAGGGCCTGTTTCCACGCTGTATCACTCTGACTTGGAATTCACAATGGCATTCTTTAAATCCTTTTTTTATTTTGCGATTTTTTCAGTGCATCACATCAGTGCCATCGCATGAGTGACATAAACTTACACACGTGGCCATCTGTTTATTGCCCAATAAGTATCTTTACATTGAAACCTATTTTCTCTTCACAGCGACAGCCTGCTAAAGCAATTTATGAATCTTTCACACAAAGGGCGGTGGGTGTATGGAACGAGCTGCCGGAGGAGGTAGTTGAGGCTGTGGGTCTATCACAACGTTTAAGAATCTTTTTAGACAGGTGCATGGAAAGGACAGGTAAAGGGGGATATGGGCCAAACGCAGGCAGGTGGGACTGGTGCAGATGGGACATAGAATAGAATAGAATAGAAACTTTATTTGTCACACGACCAGGGTTGGTGGTAATTGGGTTCGGTACATGATGGTACACTGCTTTAGCACATTAACACTAACAACAATAATAATAAAGCACATCACAAATCACAAATCTCACCAACAATACATAGTGCAAAAGAACAGACAAAAACCATAGACAAGACACTGTATACATCAAAGTCAAAAAGTTATTGGAGGGAATTAAGTGTTCTTATTGCTGAGGGGAAGAAACTGTTTTTAAAACGGGTGGATTTTGTAGCAAGTGACCTAAGGCGCCTCCCTGAAGGGAGAGACTGGAAAAGGTGGTTTGCTGGATGGGAGGGGTCCGAGATGATCTTTGTTGCCCGTTTTGAGGTACGTTGGAGGTAAATGGAATGGATTGAGGGGAGGGGAGAGTTGATGATCCTAGAGGCCTTGGAGACAATGCGCTGTATTCTGTGTAGTGAGTGACTGTCAGTGTTTCCGTACCAGACTGTGATTGAGGAGGTGATGATGCTTTCAATGATGGATTGATAGAAGCGTACCAGGAGGTGTTTGTGGACTCTGAACTTCTTGAGCTGTCTGAGGAAGTATAGGCGTTGTTGTCCTTTCTTAATGATGTGGTCAGCATTGATGTGCCATTTTAGATTATTGCAGATATAGGTGCCCAGAAACTTAAATAAGTTCGTGGAGGTTATGGGATGGGAGTTGACATGGACCGCGGGTTTGAGGTTTTGTTTGCGTCTGAAATCTATGATGGTTTCTAAGGTTTTTGAGGTGTTAAGCTGGAGGTTGTTTTCTGCGCACCATTTGACTGCGCTGTCCACTGTTTGATGGTATTGTGATTCATTGTTGTCTGAGATGAGGCCAATTATTGTCGTGTCATCTGCATATTTGAAAATTTTAACTGAGCTGCATTGGGATGTGAGGTTGTTGGTGTAAAGTGAGAAGTGCTGAGGTGACAGAACGCACCCTTGAGGGGCTCCTGTATTGATAGTCAAAGGGCTGGAGAGTTTTTCACCCACCTTGACTCTTCGTTGTCTGTTTGTAAGAAAATGTAAAATCCAATGGCACATGGCTAGGTGAATGCCCATGTCCAACAGTTTATTGTAGAGTTTAATTGGGTGTATAGTATTAAAGGCCGAGCTAAAATCTATAAATAGGATGCGTGCATAAGTGTTCGGTGATTCCAAATGATGTAGGGAGTAGTGAAGAGCTAGGTTGATAGCATCCTCCACAGACCGGTTGGCGCTGCATGCAAATTGAAAAGGGTCCATGATGGGGACAGTGTATGTTTTCAGATGGGTGAGGACATGTTGGTAGGTGTGGGCAAGTTGGGCCGAAGGGCCTGTTTCAATGCTGTATGATTCCATGACTCTATTACACAAGCACATAAATGTCATTATGTGGATGTGAGACCACTGTCACTGTATGTCGTTGTCACTTGCGGGCGGAGCACCAAGGCAAATTCCTTGTATGTGAATACTTCGCCCATAAACTTATTAATTCATTCATTCACATGACACAACATCTAACAGCAATTATATTTGAGAGACTTCATGATAAGTATCACCTTTGTCTATTCATTTGACTGAAAGAAACCGGAGAATGTATTTTTATTTGGGGATTTGGACAGCACTGGCTAACATATATAGCATTAATTGCCCATTCCTTTTAACAAATGAGTTAACTGTGGATAAAAGTGACTGCAGGTGCCAGAAAAATATCCATTGACTTGGCCTCCAGAGCCTTCTGTGGCAATGAATTCCACAGATTCACCACCCTCTGACTAAAGATATTCCTCCTCATCTCCTTCCCAAAGGAACATTTTCACACAGAGAGTGGTGAATCTCTGGAACTCTCTGCCACAGAGGGTAGTTGAGGCCAGTTCATTGGCTATATTTAAGAGGGAGTTAGATGTGGCCCTTGTGGCTAAAGGGATCAGGGGGTATGGAGAGAAGGCAGGTACGGGATACTGAGTTGGATGTTCAGCCATGATCATATTGAATGGCGGTGCAGGCTCGAAGGGCCGAATGGCCTACTCCTGCACCTATTTTCTATGTATCTATGTATGTAACATCCTTTCATTCTGAGGCTACGGCCTCTAGTCCTCGACTCTCCCACTAGTGGAAGCATCCTCACCACATCCACTCTATCCAAGCCTTTCACTGTTCAGGAATTTTCAATGAATTTCCCCCTCATCCTTCTAAACTCCAGCGAGTACAGGCCCAGTGCAGTCAAACGCTCACCATAGGTTAACCCACTCATTCCTGGGATCATTCTTGTGAATCTCCTCTGGACCCTCTCCAGGGCCAGCACATCCTTCCTCAGATACGGTGCCCAAAACTGCTCACAATACTCCAAATGTGGCCTGACCAGCACCCTTATAGAGCCTCAGCGTTACATCCCTGGTTTTGTATTCTAGTCCTCTTGAAATAAACGCTAGCATTGAGTTTGCCTTCCTTACGACCGATTTGAATCTAGATGGATTTAAATGGTTGGAATGTGAGCCTGAGGAGTGCGGGGAAATAGACACTGTTTTGTGCTGACTTGCTGTTATAAATCCTGGGCATCCTTATCTCCACCTGCCCCAACCCTAAGACCTTGCCTTAGATTAGCACCACAGTGGCACAGTTGCAGAGCCACTGCCTCACAGCGCCAGAGAACCGGGTTCGATCCTGACTGCGGGTGACGTCTGTACGGAATTCGCACGTTCTCCCCGTGACTGCGCAGTGGGTTCCCTCCGGGTACTCCAGTGTCCTCCCACATCCCAAAGACGTGCAGGTTAATTGGCTTCTGTAAACTATCCCGGTTTAGTCAAGTCTAGTTTAGAGGTACAGCGTGGGAACAGGCCGTGTCCGCACCAACTAGCGATCCCTGCACTCTTAACGCGCTCCTACACATACCGTTTACAATGTACACCATCAATTATCCTACAAACCTGTACGTCTTTGGAGTGTGGGAGGAAACCGGAGATCTGGAGGAAAACCCACGCAGGTCACGGGGAGAAGGGAACATAGAAACATAGAAACATAGAAAATAGGTGCAGGAGTAGGCCATTCGGCCCTTCGAGCCTGCACCGCCATTCAATATGATCATGGCTGATCATCCAACTCAGTATCCTGTACCTGCCTTCTCTCCATACCCCCTGATCCCTTTAGCCACAAGGGCCACATCTTACTCCCTCTTAAATATAGCCAATGAACTGGCCTCAACTACCTTCTGTGGCAGAGAATTCCACAGATTCACCACTCTCTGTGTGAAAAATGTTTTTCTCATCTCGGTCCTAAAAGACTTCCCCCTTATCCTTAAACTGTGACCCTTCTGGACTTCCCCAACATCGGGAAAAATCTTCCTGCATCTAGCCTGTCCAACCCCTTAAGAATTTTGTAAGTTTCTATAAGATCCCCCCTCAATCTTCTAAATTCTAGCGAGTACATGCCGAGTCTATCCAGTCTTTCTTCATATGAAAGTCCTGACATCCCAGGAACGATCTCTATGTCGACAGCATCTCAGGTCAGGATCGAACCCAGGCCTCTCCCACCGTAAGGCAGCAACTCTACTGCAGCGCCACCATGCAGCCCACTAAATTATTCCAAAAGATGAAACATGTTTCATTGTATTGGCATAATGCTGTGGTAACAGTGACGTAAAGGAGAGCAGAAGGATAAGGTGGGCTGTCGTACAATGAATCTGATTCTGCAGAGCCAAACTACTATCTGCCTCTTTGACGACCCTCGGATTATCCGTGATCGGACTTTACTGGCTTTACCTTGCACTAAACGTTACTCACTTATGTATCTGCACGCCGTGAATGGCTCGATTGTCATAAAGTCATAAGATCATGTGATAGGAGCAGAATTAGGCCATTCAGCCCATCAGGTCTACTCCGCCATTCAATCATGGCTGATCTATCCCTCCCTCCTAACCCCATTCTCCCGCCTTCTCCCCATAACCGCAGACACCCTTACTAATCTAGACTCTATCTATCTCTGCCTTAAAAAATATCCATTGACTTGGCCTCCACAGCCGTCTGTGGTAAAGAATTCCACAGATTCACCGCCCTGATTGCAATCATGTATGGTCTTTCCGGTGACTGGATCGCACGCAACTTGTCACTGTACCTCGGTACACGTGACAATAAACTGAAACTGAAGTGACTTATTTCTATATGTTGTAGACAAAAATGCTGGAGAAACTCAGCGGGTGAGGCAGCATCTATGGAGCGAAGGAATAGGCGACGTTTCGGGTCGAGACCCTTCTTCAGACTGATGTGGGGGGGGGGCGGGAAAAAGAAAGGAAGAGGCGGAGACAGTGGGCCGTGGGAGAGCTGGGAAGGGGAGGGTAAGGAGGGAGAAAGAAAGGACTACCTTAAATTAGAGAAGTCAATGTTCATACATAGAAAATAGGTGCAGGAGTAGGCCATTCGGCCCTTCGAGCCTGCACCGCCATTCAATATGATCATGGCTGATCATCCAACTCAGTATCCCGTACCTGCCTTCTCTCCATACCCCCTGATCCCTTTAGCCACAAGGGCCACATCTAACTCCCTCTTAAATATAGCCAATGAACTGGCCTCAACTACCCTCTGTGGCAGAGAGTTCCAGAGATTCACCACTCTCTGTGTGAAAACGTTTTTCCTCATCTCGGTCTTAAAGGATTTCCCCCTTATCCTTAAGCTGTGACCCCTTGTCCTGGACTTCCCCAACATCGGGAACAATCTTCCTGCATCTAGCCTGTCCAACCCCATAAGAATTTTGTACGTTTCTATAAGATCCCCTCTCAATCTCCTAAATCTCCTAGCGAGTATAAGCCAAGTCTATCCAGTCTTTCTTCATATGAAAGTCCTGACATCCCAGGAATCAGTCTGGTGAACCTTCTCTGCACTCCCTCTAAACTACCCAAGCGAAATATGAGGTGTTGTTCCTCCAATTTGAGCTGGGCCTCACTCTGGCCATGGAGGAGGCCCAGGACAGAAAGGTCGGATTGGGAATGGGAGGGGGGGAGTTGAAGTGCTGAGCCACCGGGAGATCAGGTTGGTTATTGCGAACTGAGCGGAGGTGTTGGGCGAAGTACCCGAAACGTCGCCTATTTCCTTCGCTCCATCGATGCTGCCTCACCCGCTGAGTTCTCCAGCATTTTTTGTCTACCTTCTATTTTTACAGCGTCTGCAGTTCCCTTCTTAAACAAATCTTTCTGTCTGTTGTTCAGTGGCAACAATTGTGCGAGCGACTACAGGAAGAGGCGGAAGTCCGAGCCGTCGGTGAACCACCAGCGAGCGCAGAGCGATCACATGACGCAGAAGAACAGTGGAATGTCCAGGAGGTCCGTCACTAACTCCTCACCATCCTCCCCCTCCAGAGTGAAAGGTAAGGAAAAGATCCTCGCTTGAAGCACGCAGTGGACGCAGTGGACTCAGGGTCTCTCCCACGTTACCAGTGGCTTTTCTATGCCAAACACTTTTCACTGTACCTCGGTACACGTGCTAATACACTAAAGGGCCCGTCCCACTTTCACCACCTAATTCACCACCTTTTTTACTCGTGGACATTTTTCATCAGGCTAGAAAAAACGCCCCGACCTACTTGATGCCACGAGTACCTACGACTAGCATCATGACCTACCTACGACCACCTTGTGACGACCATGCTGCGAGTATGAGTCAAGGGCAAACTTGGCAGAGGTCGTGAATTAGGTCGCGAAAGTGGAACAGGCCCTTAAGCTCAGCTGACACACACAGGCAGAGAGATTTCACCTCGTTCCGAATGAAACCGTTTCCTTTTATCGCAAATTGATGTACAGTAAATACAACAGGGGGAATCGACTAAGACAGTTGAATGAGCATATCGATAGAAAAGGTGAATCTGTGGATGTTTCCACTAGAGGGAGAGTCTTGGCCCAGAGGGCGCAGCCTCAGAATAAAAGGACGTACTTTTAGAAAGGAGAGGAGGAGGAGGAATTTCTTCAGCCAGTGGGTGGTGAATCTGTGGAAGTAATTGCCACGGAAGGCTGTGGAGGCCAAGTCAATGGATATTTTAAAGGCAGAGAGAGACAGATTCTTGATTGGTACGGGTGTCAGGGGTCATGGGGTGAAGGCAGGAGAATGGGGTTGAGAGGGGGAGATAGATCAGCCATGGTTGAACGGCGGAGTAGACTTGATGGGCCGAATTCTGCTCCTACCATTTATGAAGTTATGAAAGGTTTAGAATGATATGGGCAAAACATGAGCAGGTGGGACTAGTGTTGATGGGGCATCTTGGTCGGTGTGGGCAAGTTGTGCCAAAGCGCCCATTTCCATGCTGTAGGACTGAGAACTGTATTTTCCTGTCCCTTGCTGTGAGGTAATTATGGTTGTCTCTTATGATTCTGTTTGCCCTGCGTTAATGAAGTTGAGAGTAGATACATAAGTATATAGGTCATAGGAGCAGAATTAGGCCGTTCAGCCCATCAATTCTGCTCCGCCATCCAATCATGGCTGATCTATCTCCCCCTCTCAACCCCATTCTCCTGCCTTCTCCCATAAACCCTGACACCCGTACTGATCAAGAATCTATCTATCTCCGCCTTCAAAATATCATTGACTTGACCACCACAGCCATCAGTGGCAATGAATCCCACAGATTCACCACCCTCCGTCTAAAGAAATTCCTCCTCATCTCCTTTCTAAAGGTACATCCTTTTATTCTGAGGCCGAGCCCCCTGGTCCTAGACTCTCCCACTAGTGGAAACATCCTCTCCACATCCACTCCATCCATGCCTTTCACAGTTCAGTAAACCTGAGAGGTTTGCGTGGCTGTATTTACTTCTGAAAGGTCTATCTCCCTGAAATTTTGGATAGAATAAGGATCAGGGATGTAGGTACAGCTAAAACAATAATTTGTCTTGTACCTTTCTGAAGAAACATTTGTAGTCTCTGCCTTAGTATGAAGCTAAACGGCAAGCAACCTGTTTTCCAATCTGATGATGTTTCTCACTTAGACAATAGACAATAAGTGCAGGAGTAGGCCATTCGGCCCTTCAAGCCAGCACCACCATTCAATGTGATCACGGCTGATCATCCCCAAGCAGTACCCCGTTCCTGCCTTCTCCCCATATCCCCTGACTCCGCTATCTTTAAGAGCCCTATCTAGCTCTCTCTTGAAAGTATCCAGAGAACCTGCCTCCACCGCCCTCTGAGGCAGAGAATTCCACAGACTCACAACTCTCTGAGTTTCAAAAGTGTTTCCTCATCTCCGTTCTAAATGGCTTACCCCTTATTCTTAAACTGTGACCCTTGGTTCTGGACTCCCCCAACATCAGGAACATGTTTCCAGCCTCTAGCGTGTACAAACCCTTAATAATCTTATATGTTTCAATAAGATATCCTCTCATCCTTCTAAACTCCAGCGTGTACAAACCCAGCTGCTTCATTCTCTCAGCATATGACAGTCCCGCCATCCCGGGAATTAACCTTGTAAACCTACGCTGCACTCCCTCAATAGCAAGAATGTCCTTCCTCAAATTAGGGGAGCAAAACTGTACACAATACTCCAGGTGTGGTCTCACTAGGGCCCTGTACAACTGCAGAAGGACCTCTTTGCTGCTATACTCTACTCCTCTTGTTATGAAGGCCAACATGCCATTTGCTTTCTTCACAGCCTGCTGTACCTGCATGCTTACTTTCACTTCCCAAGGAATAATAATTTAAATCAACACCTCGATTTCGCCAGAACTGTTGACTAGGTTTCTGCAATGAAAATGCAGATAATTGGTTATGTTTATCAAAAGATGCACTTTGTGAACCACGAATAATGGAAGTCCTGGATAGAGTGGATGTGGAGAGGATGTTACCACTAGTGGGAGAGTCTAGGACCAGAGGCCACAGCTTCAGAATAAAAGGATGTTCGTTTAGGAAGGAGATGAGGAGGAATTTCTTTAGTCAGAGGGTGGTGAATCTGTGGAATTCTTTGCCAAAGATGGCTGTGGAGGCCGTCAATGGATATTTTAATGGCAGAGATAGATACATTCTTAATTAGTAAGGGTGTCAGGGTTATGGGGAGAAGGCGGGAAAATGGGGTTAGGAGGGAGAGATAGATCAGCCATGATTGAATGGTGGAATAGACTTGATGGGCCGAATGGCCTAATTCAGCTCCTATCAAAGTGTGAACCAAAGTTAATGGTGGAGCTTCTAGCCTATATTTATATGCGAGACAAAATCAGTAGTTGTCAAACTTACTGGAATAAGTCTCTAATGATGTGTGAAAAACATTGGATTCATTGGAGTTTATTTGTGGGACATGTTAGCCAATTCGTCTTACAATAAATCAGTATTGCAATATTTTAAACAACACATTGAAGATAAAGTAGATCAAGAAGGCTTTTGTTTCAGAAGGAACTGCAGATGCTGGAAAAATTGAAGGGAGACAAAAAATGCTGGAGAAACTCAGCGGGTGAGGCAGCATCTCTGGAGTGAAGGAATAGGTGACGTTTCGGTCGAGACCCTGATGTGGAGGTGGGGGGGGGGGGGCAGGAAGAAGAAAGGAAGAGGTGGAGACAGTGGGCTGTGGGAGAGCTGGGAAGGGGAGGGGAAGGAGGGAGAAAGCAGGGACTACCTGAAATTGGGGAAGTCAATGTTCATACCACTAGGGGTGTAAACTACCCACCAGAAATATGAGGTGCTGCTCCTCCAATTTACGGTGGGAGTCACTCTGGCCATGGAGGAGGCCCAGGACAGAAAGGTCGGATTCGGAATGGGAGGGGGAGTTGAAGTGCTGAGCCACCGGGAGATCAGGTTGGTTAGTGCGAACCGAGCAGAGGTGTTGGGCGAAGCGATCGCCAAGCCTGCGCTTGGTCTCACCAATGTAGAGCAGCTGACACCTAGATCAGCAGATGCAGTAGATGAGTTTGGAGGAGGTGCAGGTGAACCTCTGCCGCACCTGGACAGACTGCTTTTGGTACATCGGCCATCATCAGCCACGTTGTTGAATGTAAAGGTTCTGTTATGTCACGGTTGTACAAGATGTTGGTGAGGCTGTATTGGGAGTATTGTCTTCAGTTTTGGTCAACTTACTGTGGGAAGGAAGGGAGAAACAAAGAACTGCAGATGCTGGTTTATACCAAAGATAAACACACAAAGTGCCGGAGTAACTCAGCGGGTCAGGACCCATCTTCAGATTCGACCCAAGACATCACCAATTCCTTTTTCTCCATTCCAGGACACCAGGGCGTGAGCTACAGGGAGAGGTTGAGAAGGTTAGGACTATATTCCTTGGAGCGCAGGAAGTTTAGGGGCGATCTTGTAGAGGTGTAGGGGAGGCAGGTACTATTGCAACTCTTCAGAAACATTTAGACTGGTACATGGATGGGATAGTACAAAGGGGATATATGGGCCAAACGCAGGCAGGTGGGTCTAGTGTAGATGGGACATGTTGGTCTACATGGGCAACGTGGGCCGAAGGGCCTGTATCCACGCTGTAGCACTATGACACTCCACGACTCTCTGAACATGAATAATAATAATAATAATAATAATAATAATAATAATAATAATAATAATAAATACTTTATTGATCCCCTCAGGGAAATTCAGATGTCCAGAAGCCAACAACCAACAAACCCACACATTCAGAACGAAAGCAGACAGAAAATACATAAAATAAGATATAGACAATACCTGAAAGCAATAAATACTTAAAAAGACCCAATAATTAACTATTAAAAATGCAAAAGCATCCCCATACAGCCTAGTGGTCCGTATTATATAATCTAATGGCTGCAGGGGTGAAGGATCTCCAGAACCGCTCCGTTCTACAGAGCAGGGAGAGGAGCCGGTTGTTGTTCCGTGTGCTCTTTTGACCCGCCAGAGTTTCATGGAGGGGGTGTGCCCGGAGTTG
>JAXLNO010005967.1:309656-342219 GCA_038087875.1 Malacoraja senta
CCGCCTTAAAAAATTTAACTAATTTAACTATCGTCGCAAATTAATTGAACGACGATAGAAGATGGATTCTGCAGATTATCCAGTTTTAAACAAATTAACAGAGATAGTGAACAAAAAAACAAAGTACTGGAGGAATTCAACGGGTCAGGCAGCCTCTGTGGAGGAAATGGGAAGCCAACGTTTCATGTCAGGACCCTTCTTCAGACAGGAGAGTTAAGGGCCTGTCCCACTTGGCGATTTTTTCGGCCACTGCCGGCGTCATTGACCGACGTATCAGGGTCGGCGGAAGATTTTGAACATTTCAAAATCCAACGTCGACAAAAAAAAAATGTTGCGACACTTGAGGAGACAGCGCGCGTCAATACGTCATCACGCCGCGTCACGGCGCAACTTCTTCGGTGACCTGATACGTCAGTCAATGATGCCGGCTGTCGCCGAAAAAATCACCAAGTGGGACAGGCCCTTTAGTGAGTTTTGCAAGAGTTGAAAAGAATTAAGGGCTTCGTTTAGTTTAGTTTACTTTAGTCTAGTATTGTTCAATTTAGTGTCACGTGTACCGAGGTACAGTGAAAAGCTTTTGTTGCGTGCTAACCAGTCAGCGGAAAGACTATACACGATTACAATCGAACCGTCCCATAGTGTACAGATACAGGATGAAGAGAATAGCATTTAGGGCAAGATAAAGTCCAGCAAAGTCTTATTAAAGATAGTACAAGGGTTTCCAATGAGGTAGCGAGTAGCTGGAAACGTCACCTATTCCTTCTCTCCACAGATGCTGCCTGACCCGCTGAGTTACTCCACCATTTTGTATCTATCTTCACTGCATTTCTTATTGTTGATGCTTGGGCAGCCATACAAGTTACTATTCACCTCACTAGATCCACATCAGAATATTTACAGGACAATCATTGCAAGCTGGAAAAATCTACTGTCTTAGTGAGGGGGGAGGGAAGTGCATGAAAATAACCCAACATTTAATAAAATAACGTGATTCCAATTGTGTCGGAAGGAACTGCAGATAGACACTGAAGATAGACACAAAAAGCTGGAGTAAGTCAGTGGGTCAGATAGCTTCTCTGGAGGAGAGGAATAGGTCTTGGCTTTCAAGTGCCCTTAAAACAAAAACAAGTTTGACGTAAAGCTTAAAATGGGACGATTAGTTAAAATTGATGAATAGTTTTCTAATGGGGCAGTAATTTTTGTGCTAACGAGCATTTTCCCCACTGTTAGCCCATTAATGCTGTTTCGCAATGGGTGAAGAGCTTACCCATCCGTTTTTCCTTTCATCTCATGTCCTGTTATCACCGTACACGTCCAATATGTCTAGTCTGTAAATGGTGTTCTACGTTCTTCCCTGTGTGTTGCAAATCTGGGCCTCTCCTCATTTCCCCCTCTGCCTGCTGATCCGTATGGCATTTGTAGAGGCATTGAGCGCAGACAACTCACCATCTGCTTTTTAGTTTAGAGATACAGCGCAGAGGCAGGACCTTCGGCCCACCGAGTCCACGCCGACCGCCGATCGCCACACACTAGCGCTACCCTACACGCACTAGGGAACGGTTTACAATTTTACCGAAGCCGATGTAACCTACAAACTTGCACGTCTTTGGAATGCGGGAGGAAACTGGAGCACCCGGAGAAATCCCACACTGGCCACGGGGAGAAGGTGCAAACACTGTCCAGACAGCACCCGTAGTTAGGATGGAACCCGGGTCTCCGGCGCGGTAAGGCAGCAAATCTACCGCTGCGCCACCATGCCGCCCAGGGTTACACTGAACGTGGATGGCACAGTAGCCACTCTGATCTGCTGTGAACATAGTCACACGTTCCATTATCCTTCCGCCAACACGCTCCAACTTCAAAGTGAGAGCGTGTATAAATTTTAACTTAGTTTTCCACCAGTGGCTTCCTGTAGTCTCCCCCAAAATATTTATTTAAGAAAGAAAGAAATGGACAAAAGGGTCCTGAAAGAGAGCACTGTTCAAGGAGTGGGGGGCGAGAAATCCATGTCACTGTATATTGGCATTAAAACCTTGCACATCCCTCTGATGCTGCTTTCAAAAGCTCCAAATAGAATACATATACATACAGTGGCTTGCAAAAGTATTCATACCCCTTGAACTTTTGCACATTTTGTCACGTTACAACCACAAACGTAAATGTATTTTATTGGGATTTTATGTGATAGACCAACACAAAGTGGTGCATAATTGTGAAGTGGAAGGAAAATGATACATGGTTTTCAAATTTTTTTACAAATAAAAAACTGAAAAGTGTGGCGTGCAAAAGTATTCAGCCCCCCTGAGTCAATACTTTGTAGAACCACCTTTCGCTGCAATTACAGCTGCAAGTCTTTTGGGGTATGTCTCTACCAGCTTTGCACATCTAGAGACTGAAATCTCCGTGAGATGTTCAAAGCTTGGGATTTTTTTTTATAACCTAACCCTGCTTTAAACTTCTCCACAACTTTATCCCTGACCTGTCTGGTGTGTTCCTTGGGCTTCATGATGCTGTTTGTTCACTAATGTTCTCTAACAAACCTCTGAGGCCTTCACAGAACAGCTGTATTTATACTGAGATTAGATTACACACAAGTGGACTCTATTTACTAATTAGGTGACTTCTGAAGGCAATTGGTTGCACTGGATTTTATTTAGGGGTATCAGAGTAAAGGGGGTTGAATACTTTTGCACGCGACACTTTTCAGTTTTTTATTTGTAAAAAAATTTGAAAACCATGTATCATTTTCCTTCCACTTCACAATTATGCGCCACTTTGTGTTGGTCTATCACATAAAATCCCAATAAAATACATTTACTGGTTTGTGGTTGTAACGTGACAAAATGTGGAAAAGTTCAAGGGGTATGAATACTTTTGCAAGCCACTGTATATATATATATATATATATAAAATGTGGGAAGAAAGTGCAGATGATGGTTTAACCGAAGATAGACACAAAAAGCTGGAGTAACTCAGCGTGTCAGACAGCATCTCTGGAGAGAAGGAATGGGCGATGTTTCGGGTCGAGACCCTTCTTCCTTCTCTCCAGAGATGCTGCCTCACCCGCTGAGTTACGCATCTCTATATAGGCACACACATCCATATATATTGATGTGTGTGTCTGTGCATATATATATATATATATATGTGATGTGGGTATATACATACACAAACACGTACACACACATCACATATAAATGCATGTATACATACACACATCTACACACACATCACACACATATATATGCATGTGTTTGTGTTTGTATTGGTTAGAACTAGATGAAATATACTGAGCTGTCAACTAAGTAGTGGTAATTGCAAAATAAATTAATTTATATGTATATATATATATATATATATATGTATACATGACAAACACACACACGTGCATAAATAAACACACACACACACACAATGCCACCAGCATATTTCTAGTTACTGGAGAATGTTGCTTCGTTGCAAGATCCCAGGTCTACTGAGAGGACCCTTGAGACACTGGTGGGTCACATTCACTGCATCTCTGGTTTCACAATGATACTTCCTTAATATCGCACCCGGCAAATGTTTCGGCTGTGATCTAGGTTTTGAGCCATAACTTGCCATTTCCTGCTGTTATAATAAGTCACGGTTGAGGGAGGCGCAGTGTCCCAGCTGGTCGAGCCGCTGCCTCACAGCACCTGAGACACGGGTTCGATCCCGACCTCGGGTGCTGTCTGCGTGGGGTTTGCACCTTCTCCCTGGGACCGCGTGGGTTTTCTCCTGGTGCTCCGGTTTCCTCCAGATCCCAAAGACGTGCGGGCTTAGTCGGTTAATTGGCGCTCTGTAAATTGCTCCCCCTAGTGCATAGAGAGCGGAAACAAAAGTGAGATAACATAGAACTAGTGTGATCGACAGTCGGCGTGGACACGATGGCCAGAAGGGCCTGTTTCCATGCTGTATCTCTAAACTGAACCAAGATCAACGAAAAACATTTGAAATAAAATGTAATAAAAAGGACCAAACAGATAGACACAAAGAGTAACTCAGCGGGTCAGGCAACATCTCTGGAGAAGCACATTTGAAAATTGATCTGTTAACGGAGATATGTAGCATTTGAATCGGATTAAATCCAGGGAAAACATATTAGTTCAAGTAAAGTCAAAGGGGGAAATGAATATCTCTGAGTCCCAGTATTTGGTATTCTTCCAGTCATTTACATGTTTCTCATTATGCATTCTTGAACCAACATCTTTCTTTAAGCCATGTGTTCATTGCTAACAGCAGATAGCTTTATTTTTGCTTTTGTTCGATCTCAACACGTGAGTCTCTGCATGCCATTTTGATTTGTGTTGCCAAATATGCGCAGCTTGAAAGCGGGGAAAATAAAAGTTATTTGATGGTGCTAGCTCAGGGAGGAGCAACGGGGCCAAGGTAAGATGGAGTCACGCGCGTGTCCACAGATCAGCGATCAGCGTCTTTCTTAATAATCACCTGGTGTTATGCCATCTCTGAGCACAGCGAGCTGCCTCAGTCGCAGCGGTAGCTACTTACAGTGGGCGTTCCACACAACATCTCAGAACGTGGGTCAGGTATGTCATCTTTAACCTTGTCCTCTTGCCTCACCTTTAGCCAACATTGTGGCTGACATCCTGACTTCCATCTTTACATAGAAACATTCAAACATAGAAAATAGGTGCAGGAGGAGGCCATTTGGCCCTTGGAGCCATTCATTGTGATCATGGCTGGTCCCCAATCAATACCCCGTGCCTGCCTTCTCCCCATACCCCTTGATTCCACTAGCCCCTAGAGCTCTATCTAACTCTCTCTTAAATCCATCCAGTGACTTGGCCTCCACTGCCCTCCGCGGCAGGGAATTCCATAAATTCACAACTCTCTGGGTGAAAAAGTTTGTTCTCACCTCAGTCTTAAAAGACCTCCCCTTTATTCTAAGACTGTGGCCCCTGGTTCTGGACTCGCCCAACATTGGGAAAAATTTTCCTGCATCTAGCTTGTCCAGTCCTTTTATAATTTTATATGTTTCTATAAGATCCCTTACGCCCTGCTATTAACACTGGAATTGTACGGTATGGCACTTTAGACAATAGACAATAGGTGCAGGAGTAGGCCATTCGGCCCTTCGAGCCAGCACCGCCGTCACACGTACCGAGGTACAGTGAAATTCATTTTTGTACGCAGTTCTGTACAAGTATCACTGTACATCAGCACTCAGATACATCTTAGATAAGCATCTCAGATACAGTACTGGTGTACAGCAGGAGTACACTGAGTCGGTATCCAGAGTCTGCAAGGAAGGAACTGCAGATGCTGGTTTAAATCGAAGGTAGACACAAAATGCTGGAGTAACTCGGCGGGACAGGCAGCATCTCTGGAGAGAAGGAGTGTGTGATGAGAGAAGGATAGGGTGAGACCCTTCTTCAGTTTGAAACGTCACCCATTCCTTCTCTCCAGAGATGCTGCCTGTCCCGCTGAGTTACTC
The DNA here is from genome assembly GCA_038087875.1 of Malacoraja senta. Classification (NCBI taxonomy): domain Eukaryota; kingdom Metazoa; phylum Chordata; class Chondrichthyes; order Rajiformes; family Rajidae; genus Malacoraja; species Malacoraja senta. The sequence goes on from JAXLNO010005967.1 coordinate 315,133, forward strand.
CAGCATTTTGTGTCTACCTCCGTGTACAGAGTCGCCAGTTTGGGGCCAGTCGTTGTAAGTGCAGGGAACTTGACCTGACCGTGAAGGCCCGTTGTCATGGCGACGTTGCAGGGTCGGCCTGGCCAAGCGTAGCTGCGCTGTCCTCCGCCGCTGCAGGCCGCGTGCGGTCCACGTGCTCGCCTCTTGGAGCGGCCCTCGGTTCAGCCGAGCCCCAGGCTGCTGCAGGGCCTCCAGCGGCTCACTCCCCCCCGTCGAGGCCGCGCACTCCCTCCGTCCAACTTCTTCTACTCTGGGCAGGCGGGCCAGGCCTTCTGGGCGGGTTCTGATCTGCGGCAGGCGAGTCCCTGGTCTCCAGCAGGCGAACCGGGCCTTCCGGGAGTGTCTTCCTTCCTTGGTCTGTGGTGGGTGAGATCGATCTTCTGGGCAGGTCCTCAGTCTGCAGTCCCCAGCGGACAGTCCGGGCCTACTGGTGAGTCTGGCCGCGGCCTGCTGGGACACCGCGCGCAATTTGCATGCAAGTTTAATTCCCAAGTTAATTGGGTTCTGTGAATTGCCCCTAGTGCTGGTCGCCATGGCCTCGGTGGGCCGAAGGGGCCTGTTTCCACTGTATCTCTGCACTAAACAGCACCAGAGACCTGGGTTCGAGTGCTCGAGCCTGCTCCACCATTAGATCATGGCTGATCTATTTTTCCCTCTCAACCCCATTCTCCTGCCATCTCCCTGTAACCTTTTGACGCCTTTACGGGCAGTCGATGGTCGGTGTAGACTCGGTGGGCCGAAGGGCATGTTTCAATGCTCTCTGTTTAAAACTAAAACCTAAAACTAAACAAAGGCGTGATGAACGATGGACATTAAAGGGCTAGAATTAAATTTCCATTACAGTTACCAATGAAGCGTTAATGGCTTCACATCCTATTTGAATGGTTAATAAAAGGGGCGCGGCACGTTGGCGCTGTCTGTACGGAGTTTGCACGCTCTCCCCGTGACCTGCGTGGGTTTTCTCCGGGGTTTTCCAGTTTCCTCCCGCACTCCAAAGACGTACAGGTTTGTAGGTTGATTGGCTTGCTATAAAGTGTAAATTGTCCCTAGTGTGTGTAGGATAGTGTTAGCGTGCGTGGATCGCTGGTCGGCGCGGTCTCGTTGGGCCGAAAGGGCCCGTTTTCGCGCTGTATCTCTAAACTAAACTAAACTACAAATAGCACGGCTGGAGGAATATATTGTTACACATTTGTTTTCAAGATTGTAGATCACAGTGTTGTAATGGGTTGCTGGGCAACAGAGAACGGTACCATACATCAGAGAGTTCATCTCTTCGATCTGTGCCAAGCGATCATGGAGTTATTTATCGCATCTGGCGTTCCATTTTTGGTGACGGTCTGCGAGGCCATTTAGTTTGGTTTAGTTTAGTTTAGAGATACAGCGCGGAAACAGGCCCTTCGGCCCACCGAGTCCGCGCCGACCAGCGATCCCTGCACATTAACACTATCCTACACACACTAGGGACAATTTACAATTTTACCGAAGGCCAATTAACCTACAAACCCACACCTTTTTGGAGTGCGGGAGGAACCGGAGCGCCCGGAGTAAACCCACGCAGGTCACGGGGAGAACGTACTAGACAGCACCCGTAGTCGGGATCGAACACGGGTCTCTGGCGCTGCAAGGCAGCAACTCTACCGCTGCCCCACCGTGCCACCCTAATCAGGCATATTTTAAACGTTAACTAATCTACAAGCGTTCTTAAAGCAACAAATAATTAAAGTTCCCCAAAATAAAATAAAATCATGGACCATGTGCGAACAATAATTTGTCAAGGCCTTGCCCATTTTACAAATGGAACAGTGTGGATTTTCAAAGCCAATCCAACTTCCACGTCGTAAGTTTGATTCGGGAGTGGATCTTTTTGCAAAGATGGTTTCAAAGGGAGTTGAAACAATTCTGGAACATTCTTTGTGTAGGAAGGAACTGCAGATGCTGGTTTAAACCAAAGACAGGCTCAAAATGCCGGAGTAACTCGGCGGGACAGGCAGCGTCCCCGGAGAGAAGGAATGGGCGACGTCTCGGGTCGAGACCTCAGACAGTCACCAGACTGGAGTCCGAGGAAGGTTCTCGACCTCGAAACGTCACCTATCCCTTCTCTCCAGAGATGCTGCCTGACCCAAGTTCAAGAGTTCAAGAGAGTTTATTGTCATGTGTCCCTGATAGGACAATGAAATTCTTGCTTTGCTTTAGCACAACAGAACATAGTAGGCATGAATACAGAACAGATCAGTGTGTCCATATACCATTGCATAAATATTTATACACACCTGAATAAATAAACTGATAAAGTGCAAATAAACCCGCTGATTTACCCCAGCATTGTGTGACTATTTCTGGAACATTCTTCTTTGGATTGAGGAAACTGTGGCGTCCGTTGCTCCGTAATAAGGTGGAACGAGGCTGGTGACAACCCTCACTGACACTCTGCTGCTGCAACAGGCCCGATCCCCTCCCCCTCCCATCCCCCTCCCGCTCTGTGCAACCTGACGCCTTCAATCTCCTGTGCCTTCATCAGCGAAAAAACCCTGCATGAAGTTGGCTCTAAACCGCCCACTGGACTTTAACGTGTGATCAATTTGGCCATGGAAAATTTGGGATTGACAGAGGGCGCTGGAGAATCGCTGTGCTCAGAAATGGCAATTAGCCTTTCCTATTCTGAAAACTGGGAATTTAGTTTGTAAAAATCCCAGACATTTTTAGTGTAAATCCCTCTGGCAGCGTCCTAAAGTTATTTAATCTGAAGGCGGGTTTGTGTCTTTTGGCCGGGGCAGCCCGATCTAAGGGGCTTCACTTGACGATGTTTGTAGGCCGTAATTTTTTATTTCATTGCCTCTTTCCTTTTGAACAGATCAGGATTCTCATCGGACCGTCTCTGAAATGGGCAGGACGGCGCTAAAAGATCGCAGGGGGCTGGTTTCTGAACCCCGTCGGAAGCCGGATGGAAAAGAGGTAACAAAAATGAGGGAGTGAGCCGCGCTACTTCGAAGGGCGGTTGATACGGAATGTTTTAGGCCGCAGTCACTTGTCAAAGTGCTTTGGAAATAAATAGTGCGACAAGGCTGAGCTATATTTAACCAAGACCGGAATCTCCTACTCAATTACAGCCCTGCCTTGCTCCCTTCATATTCTTGTTTTTATCATTAACACCCTGGTTTTATGGCGTTTGCAGAGTACTATGTTTACACGCCTGGGCAGGAAGGAACTGCAGCTGCTGGTTTACACCGAAGGTGAACACAAAATGCTGGAGTATCTCAGCCGGGACAGGCAGCATCTCTGGATGACGTTTAGGGTTGAGGATTTCGTTCCGGCTCCGGAGAAGGGTCTCGACCCCGAAACGTCACCCATTCCTTCTCTCCAGAGATACTGCCTGTCCCGCTGAGTTGCTCCAACATTCTGTGTCTATCTTCGAAGTTTACATGTGTGTTGTGTTGCTGCAAGTAAGAATTTTATTGTTCCGTTCCGGGACATATGACAATAACACACTCTTGATGGTGCAAAGGCGGCACAGTGGCGCAGCAGTAGAGTTGCTGCCTCACAGCGCCAGGTTCCGTCCCGACCGAGGGTGCTGTCTGTGTGGAGTTTGCATGTTCTCCCTGTGACCACGTGGGTTTCCTCCTGGTGCTACGGTTTCCTCCCACATCCCAAAGACGTGCGGGTTTGGAGGTTAATTGGCCCCTCTGTAAGTTAACCTAAGTGTGTACGACATCGAACTAATGTACCGGTGATTGAGGGTCGGCATGGGCACAGTGGGCCGAAGGGCCTGTTTCCATGCTGTCGTATCTCTAAACTAAACAGTGCCAGAGAACCGGGCACGACCCTGACCTCGGGTGCTGTCTGTGTGGAGTTTGCACGTTCTCCCTGTGACCGCGTGGGTTTCCTCTGGGTGCCCCGGATTCCTCCCACATCCCCAAACTCGTGCAGGTTTGCAGGTTAATTGGCCCGCTGTAAATTGCCTCTAGTGTGCAGGAAGTGGAAGAGAAAGTGGGAGAACATAGAACCAGGATGCGTGGGTGATGCGTGGTCTGCATAGACTCTGTGGGCCGAAGGGCCTGTCTCCATGCTGTACCTGTGGCAGCTATATTCTCTAGACTTCAAAAAGGTCGTAAGTTATAGTAGAACTGGGCTTTTAGGCCCATCGAGTCTACTCCACCATTCAATCATGGCTGATCTATCTCTCCCTCTCAACCCCATTCTTCTGCCTTCTCCCCATAACCCCTGACACCTATACTAATCAGGAATCTATCAATGTCTTCCCTTAAAAATATCCACTGACTTGGCCTCCACAGCCGTCTGTGGCTATGAATTCCACAAAATCACCACCCTCTGACTAAGGAAATTTCTCCTCATCTCCTTCCATAAAGGACGCTGAAAATATTGCATTTTTCTGCTTCCTGCAGACTAATTAATTTTGATGAATAGTGGCGCAGCTGGTAGAGCTGCTGCCTCACAGCGCCAAAGACCCAAGTTCGATCCTGACCTCAGGTGCAGTCTGTGTGGAGTTTGCACATTCTCCCTGTGACCGTGGGGGCTTCATAAGTTCAAAAGTCATAGAAGCATAGAAACATAGAAACATAGAAAATAGGTGCAGGAGAAGGCCATTCGGCCCTTCGAACCAGCACCGCCATTCATTGTGATCATGGCTGATCGTCCCCAATCAATAACCCGTGCCTGCCTTCTCCTCATATCCCTTGAATCCACTAGCCCCTAGAGCTCTATCTAACTCTCTCTTAAATCCATCCAGTGATTTGGCCTCCACTGCCCTCTGTGGCAGGGAATTCCACAAATTCACAACTCTCTGGGTGAAAGAGTTTTTCCTCACCTCAGTCTTAAATGGCCTCCCCTTTATTCTAAGACTGTGGCCCCTGGTTCTGGACTTGCACCAACATTGGGAACATTTTTCCTGCATCTAGCTTGTCCAGTCCTCTTATAATTATAATTTTACCAGCAGAATTGGACCATTCGGCTCATCGAGTCTACCCCGCCATTCAATCATGACTGATCTATCTTTCCCTCTCAACCACATTCTCCTGCCTTCTCCCCGTAGTGCATTTTTTCCAGGTGCTCCGGTTTCCTCCCACATCCCAAAGACGTGCGGGTTTGTAGGTTAATTGGCCCTGTGTAAAATTGCCGCCAGTGTGTAGGAGTGGATGTGAAAGTGAGATGACATAAACGGATGATCATTGTGGATTTGGAGGGCCGAAGGGCCTGCTTACATGCTGTATCTTTTAATCAATTCAATCCAAATCAAATCACATTTGGTTTTGCTTCACGGCTATCAAAACTTTCATCACCTTGGAATGCTGGGCTTGTACACTCTGGAGTTTAGAAGGATGAGAGGATATCTTATTGAAACATATAAGATTGTTAAGGGTTTGACACGCTAGAGGCAGGAAACATGTTCCCGATGTTGGGGGAGTCTAGAACCAGGGGACCACAGTTTAAGAACAAGGGGTAAGCCATTTAGAACGGAGACGAGGAAACACTTTTTCTCACAGAGAATGGTGAGTCTGTGGAATTCTCTCCCTCAGAGGGCGGTGGAGGCAGGTTCTCTGGATGCTTTCAAGAGTGAGCTGGATAGGGCTTTTAAAAATAGCGGAGTCAGGGGATATGGGGAGAAGGCAGGAACGGGGTACTGATTGGGGATGATCAGTCATGATCACATTCGGCTCGAAGGGCCGAATGGCCTACTCCTGCACTTCTTGTCTATTGTCTATTGTCTATTGAAAACTTTCATTGGGCCACATAATCTTTGTTTCTAGTTCCATGCTTCTGAACTCATCTGTTATACTTTGAGTAGTTGGGATAGTTTGTAAGATTGTTTTCCCATTGTTTTCAAATGTGTAAAACAGTACAGAATATATTAACGGCCCTGTCCCACGATGCAAGTTCATTCCAAGAGCTCTCCCGAGTTAAAAAAAAAATCAAACTCGTGGTAAGCACGGAGAATGAACGTAGCGGGTACGTCGGGGCTCGGGGACGTCTCTTAGCGGCTCGTAACGCTAACGGCAGGCACTCGGGAAGACTCGCTAACGGCAGGTAAGCACGGGAAGACTCGTGAAGATTTTTCAACAATGATGAAAAATGTCCACGAGAGCCCCGAGTACCGACGGGCGGCCATTACCGTAAATCTCCGAGTTCGAATCAGGGCAAACTCGGGAGAGCTCTTGGAATGAACTCGTACCGTGGGACAGGGCTTTAAGCTGGAAAGGGCGCAGAGAAGATTTGCGAGGGTGTTGCCAGACCTGAGGGCCTGAGCTACTGTACAGGGAGCAGTTGAGCAGGTTAGAACTTTATACCTTGGAGAGCAGGAGAAATGAGGATGCTATCTTAGTGGTGCATCAAATCATGAGGGGAATAGATCGGGTAGATGCACAGAGTCTTTTACCCAGAGTAGGGGAATCGAGAACCACAGGACAAATGTTTAAGGTGAGGGGAGAAAGATTTAATAGCAACCTGACGACACAGTAAAATTCTTTGTTTTGCATTATATACATAATTTTTACACAAAGGATGATGGGTGTGTGGAACGAGCTGCCAGAGGAGGTAGTCGAGGCAGGTCGTATCGCAACATTTAAGAAACTTTTCGACAGTTTAGTTTAGTTTAGAGATGCAGCGCGGAAACAGGCCCTTCAGCCCACCGGGTCCGCGCCGACCAGCGATCCCAGCACATTAACACTATCCTACACCCACTCGGGACAATTTTTACATTTACCAAGCCAATTAACCTACAAACCTAAGGTAGACAAAAGTGCTGGAGAAACTCAGCGGGTGCGGCAGCATCTATGGAGCGAAGGAAAAAGGCAACGTTTCGGGCCGAAACCCAAGGGTTGCCTATTTCCTTCGCTCCATAGATGCTGCCGCACCCGCTGAGTTTCTCCAGCACTTTTGTCTACCTTCGACTTTCCAGCATCTGCAGTTCCTTCTTAACCTACAAACCTGTACGTCTTTGGAGTGCGGGAGGGAAACCGAAAAATCTCAGAGAAAACCGGCGCAGGTCACGGGGATTACGTACAAACTCCGTACAGACAGACAGCACCCGTAGTCGGGACGGAACCCGGGTCTCCGGCGCTGCATTCGCTGTGAGGCGGCAACTCTACCGCTGCGCCACCGTGACAGGTGCATGGATGGGACAGGTTTAGAGCCAAGAGCGATTTATTGTCATATGTCTGAGACAGAACAAAGAAATCCTTACTTGCAACAGCACAACACAATATGTAAACATAGTACTCTATAAACTATATAACAAACGTATATATATATGTGTGTGTGTGTGGCCAAACAAAAAACATATGGGCAAACGCAGGCAGGTGGGGCGAGTAGATGGGGCATGTGGGCAAGTTGGGCTGAAGGGCCTGTTTCCACGCTGTATCACTCATATAACCATATAACCATATAACCATAACAGCACGGAAACAGGCCATCTCGGCCCTTCAAGTCCGTGCCGAACATTTAAAAACAATTTTTTTTTTTTTAATTAAAAATAAATACTTCCCCCCTAGTTCCATCTACCTGCACTCAGACCATAACCCTCCATTCCTTTCCCGTCCATATACCCATCCCATCTATTTTTAAAGGATAACATCGAACCTGCCTCCACCACTTCCACTGGAAGCTCATTCCACACAGCTACCACTCTCTGAGTAAAGAAGTTCCCCCTAATGTTCCCCCTAAACTTCTGTCCCTTAATTCTCAAGTCATGTCCCCTTGTTTGAATCTTCCCTACTCTCAATGGGAAAAAGCTTATCCACGTCCACTCTGTCTAACCCGCTCATAATTTTAAAGACCTCTATCAAGTCCCCTCTTAACCTTCTGTGCTCCAAAGAATAAAGACCTAACTTGTTCAACCTTTCTCTGTAACTTAGTTGCTGAAACCCAGGCAACATTCTAGTAAATCTCCTCTGTACTCTCTCTATTTTGTTGACATCCTTCCTATAATTAGGCGACCAAAATTGTACTCCATACTCCAGAATTGGCCTCACCAATGCCTTGTACAATTCGATGGAATTCACAATGGCATTCTATAAATTATTTTTTTATTTGGCAATTTTTTCAGTGCATCACATCAGTCCCATCGCATGAGTGACATAAACGTACACGCGTGGCCATCTGTTTATTGCCCAATAAGTATCTTTACGTTGAAACCTATTTTTCTCTTCACAGCGACAGCCTGCTAAAGCAATTTATGATTTTAAGGCTCAAACAGCAAAGTAAGTGTTGTCGATGTTATTTACTTTTACGCGTTATTTGTTTTTAGTTCTCACGCGTGTAAACTGAGATCCTTCATCAGGGATTTTATGAAAAGTCCCCCCTGGAACCCACAGTGTCATCCGATTTAGCTTAGTTGTGGAAGGGAGATGTGGAACATACAGGAGGCAGACACGGAAAGCTGGAGTAACTCAGCGGGTCAGGCAGCATCTCTGGAGAAAAGGAATAGGTGATGTTTCTGGTCGAGACCCTTCTTCATAGAAACATAGAAAATAGGTTCAGGAGGAGACCATTTGGCCCTTCGAGCCAGCACCGCCATTCATTGTGATCATGGCTGATCGTCCCCAATCAATAACCCGTGCCTGCCTTCTCCCCATATCCCTTGATTCCACTAGCCCCTCGAGCTCTATCTAACTCTCTCTTAAATCCATCCAGTGACTTGGCCTCCACTGCCCTCTGTGGCAGGGAATTCCACAAATTCACAACTCTCTGGGTGAAAAAGTTTTTTCTCACCTCAGTCTTAAATGGCCTCCCCTTTATTCTAAGACTGTGGCCCCTGGTTCTGGACTCGCCCAACATTATGGAACATTTTTCCTTCTTCTCGACCTGAAACGTCACCTACTCCTATTCTCTAGAGATGGCTGCCTGACCCGCTGAGTTACTCCAGCTTTTTGTGTCTGTCTTCGGTTTAAACCAGCATCTGCAGTTCCTTCCCACGCAGAACAGCACAACACAGGAACTAAAGAGTCTGTGCCGAACATGATGCCACGATAGACTAATCTCCTCTGCCTGGGCGTGATCCATATCCCTCCATTCCCCCCATGTCCATGTGTTTATCCATCAGTCTCTTAAATGCCACTATTATATCTGCCTAACACAGGAACCACTGAATCTATGGAGCTAACAGGTCCGGGAGGGTAAATAGTGTGCGGGGATCGCTGGTAGGCGTGGACTCGGTGGGCCGAAGGGCCTGTTTCCATGCCGTATCTCTAAACTAAAACACCATATCTCTATACAATCCAAAGCCCCATGTTACTTTCTTAGTTGAGTTTAGTTTAGTTGGGTTTAAGGGCCTGTCCCACTTTTCACCACCTAATTCACGACCTTTTTTACTCGTGGACATTTTCCATCAGGCTAGAAAAAACGCCCCGACCTACTTGATGCCACGAGTAGCTACGACTAGCGTCACGACCTCCCACGACCTACCTATGACCTCGTGACGACCATGCTGCGAGTATGAGTCAAGGGCAAACTCGGAAGAGGTCGTGAATTAGGTCGTAAAAGTGGGGACAGGCCCTTTATTGTCACATGTACCGGGGTACAGTGAAAAGCTTCACATTACAATGCTTGTTTGAAGTATTATTCATTTATTCAGATTACTATCTAAATGGCGTCAAGTTGGGAAAAGGGGAAGTACAGCGGGATCAGGGGATCCCTTGTACATCAGTTTATGAAAGTAAGCATGCAGGTACAGCAGGCAGTGAAGAAAGCGAATGGCATGTTGGCCGTTATATCAAGAGGAAACGAATATAGGAGCAAAGAGGTCCTTCTGCAGTTGTACAGAGTCCTAGTGAGACCACAGCTGGTGTATTGTGTGCAGTTTTGGTCAAAGGCTCCTCTAGTATCTTTGGTTTTGGTCCCCTAATTTGAGGAAGGACATTCTTGCTATTGAGCAAGTGCAGCGTAGGTTTACAAGGTTAATTCCCGGGATGGCGGGACTGTCATATGCTGAGAGAATGGAGCAACTGGGCTTGTACACACTGGAATTTAGAAGGATGAGAGGGCATCTCATTGAAACATATAAGATTGTTAAGGGCTTGGACACACTAGAGGCAGGAAACATGTTCCCGATGTTGGGGGAGTCCAGAACCAGGGGCCACAGTTTAAGAATAAGGAGTAAGCCATTTAGAACGGAGACGAGGAAACACTTTTTCTCACAGAGAGTGGTGAGTCTGTGGAATTCTCTGCCTCAGAGGGCGGTGGAGGCAGGTTCTCTGGATGCTTTCAAGAGAGAGCTAGATAGGGCTCTTAAAAATAGCAGAGTCAGGGGATATGGGGAGAAGGCAGGAACGGGGTACTGATTGGGGATGATCAACCATGATCACATTGAATGGCGGTGCTGGCTCGAAGGGCTGAATGGCCTACTCCTGCACCTATTGTCTATTGTCTATTTAGGAGGCTGTGTGCCATATTGTGATGGCTGACTAGTGTTCAGAATGATATATTTAAAACATGTTTTCTTACAGGGAATTACCATTCAAGAAAGGGAGCGTTGTCTACATAATTAGACAAATAGATCAGAATTGGTTTGAAGGTGAACAGCATGGAGCAGTTGGAATATTTCCCATTTCATACGTTGAGGTCTGTAACTTTCTACTTCTTGTGGTACAAGTTCATAAGGTCATAAGTGATAGGAGCAGAATTAGGCCATTCAGCCCATCAAGTCTACTCCGCCATTCAATCGATCTCTCCCTCCCTCCCAACCCCATTCTCCTGCCTTCTCCCCATAATCTCTGACACCCTAATCAAGAATCTATCTATCTCGGCCTTAAAAATATCCACTGACTTGGCCTCCACAGCCTTCTGTGGCAAAGAATTCCACAGATTCACCACCCTCTGATGAAAGAAATTTTCTTCCTCATCTCTTTCCGAAAGGAACATCCTTTAATTCTGAGGCAATGGCCTCTGGCCCTAGACTCCCCCATTAGTGGAAACATCCTCTCCACATCCAGGCCTTTCACTATTTGGTAAGTTCGATGAGGTCCCCCCCTCCTCATTCTTCTAAACTCCAGCGAGTACAGGCCCAATGCCATCAGACCATCATCAGAGGTTAACCCACTCATTCCTGGGATCATTCCCATAAACCACCTCTGGACCCTCTCCAGAGCCAGCACATCCTTCCTCGGATATGGGACCCAAAATTGCTCACAATACTCCAAATGTGGCCTGACCAGCGCCTTATAGAGCCTCAGCATCACATCCCTGTTTTCGTATTCGAATCCTCTCGAAATAAATGCTAGCATTGCGTTGGCTTCCTTTACTACCGGTTCAACTTGCAGATTAACGGTTTGGAGGAATCCTGCACCGGCACTCCCGAGAAAATAGTCGAGGCCTTTATTCCTTGTTTTGGTCCAATTTCGTAAACCGTCCATCCATATCGGCGACCCTGTTGTTGATTGTGGAGAACTCTTAACTCTTACAGAAGCTGCCGCCAGTGGAAAAGGCTCAGCCCGTCCGGCCACCGCCACCATCAGAGGCCAGGGACTTCGGGGAAGCCATCGCGAAATATAACTTCAATGCCGATACAAATGTGGAACTATCCCTGAAGAAGGTAATTGTTTCGTTTAGTTTAGTTCGGAGACACAGCGTGGAAACAGGCCCTTCAGCCCACCGTGTCCACACGCTGTCCTACACGCACATAAAAACATGGAAACATAGAAAACAGGTGCAGGAGGAGGCCATTCGGCCCTTCGAGCCAGCACCACCATTCATTATCATCATGGCTGATCGTCCCCTATCAATAACCCGTGCCTGCCTTCTCCCCATATCCCTTGACTCCATTCACTAGCCCCTAGAGCTCTATCTAACTCTCTCTCAAATCCAACCAGTGACTTGGCCTCCGCTGCCCTCTGTGGCAGGGAATTCCACAAATTCACAACTCTCTGGGTGAAAACGTTTTTTCTCACCTCAGTCTTAAATGGCCTCCCCTTTATTCTAAGACTGTGGCCCCTGGTTCTGGACTCGCCCAACATTGGGAACATTTTTCCTACATCTAGCTTGTCTAGTCCTTTTATAATTTTATATGTTTCTATAAGATCCCCCCCTCATCCTTCTAAACTCCAGTGAATACAAGTGAAGACAATTTACAATTACACCAAGTATGCAAACACAAAACAATTAACCTACCAACCTGTACGTCTTTGGAGTGCGGGAGGAAACTGTAGCACCCAGGAGAAAACCCACGCAGGTCACGGGGAGAACGTACAAACTCCATACGGACAGCACCCATAGTCGGGATCGAACCCGGGTCTCTGGCACTGCAAGCGCTGTAAGGCAACAACTCTACCGCTGCGCCACCGTCATCTTGGAAAGATGCGTACTAGATTGTTTGTTGCTTGGTTCCTCAAAGTACACCGCTCCTTTCAGACCGGTGGCACAGTGGCACGATGGCACAGTGGCAGGGTGGCACAGGGTCGGTTCCCAGGTTGTTTCTATCCATAAAACTGAATAAAATGACCAAAGATGAACAGTTGGAAACAGCATTATTTACTAAATCAATGTTTTAACTGCTAGAGGGGCAGCACGGTGGCGCAGCGGTAGAGTTGCTGCCTCACAGCGCCAGAGACCACGGGTTCCATCCCAACTACGGGTGCTGTCTGCACGGAGTTTGTACGTTCTCCCCGTGACCTGCGTGCGTTTTCCGCCCCTGCTCCCAATGCGCGTTCCAGGCACACCCCACCTTCATAAAAAGCCTCACAAGTCACAAGTGATAGGAGCAGAATTAGGCCATTCGGCCCATCAAGTCTTTGCCATTCAATCATGGCGGATCTTTCTCTCCCTCTGAACCCCATTCTCCCGCCTTCTCCCCCAATAACCTCTGACACCCGTACTAATTAAGAATCTATCAATCTCTGCCTTAAATATATCCACTGACGTGGCCTTCAGAACCTTCTGTGGCAAAGAATTCCACAGATTCACCACCCTCTGGCTAAAGAAATTCCTCCTCATCTCCTTCCTAAAGGAACGTCCTTTAATTCTGAGGCTGTGACCTCTGGTCCTAGACTTTCCCACTAGTGGAAACATCCTCTCCACATCCACTCTATCCAGGCATTTCACTATTCGGCAAGTTTCAATGAAGGCTCGTCTTGTGCTGAAATTGAATAGTACGGATGTCAGGGGTTATGGGGAGATGGCCAGAGTATGGGGTTGAGAGGGAAAGATAGATCAGCCATGATTGACTTGATGGGCCGAATGGCTTAATTCTGTTCCTTATGACCTTATAGAAACATCGCCTGTTACTTTTCTCCAGAGATGCTGCCTGTCCTCTTGAGTTACTCCAGCATTTTGTGTCTATAGAAGCATAGAAACATAGAAAATAGGTGCAGGAGTAAGCCAGCACTGCCATTCCATATGATCATGGCTGATCATCCAAAATCAGTTCCCCATTCCCGCTTTCTCCCCATACCTCTTGATTCCATTAGCTCCAAGAGCTATATCCAACTCTCTGTTAAATATATCCAGTGAATTGGCCACCACTGCCTTCTGAGGCAGAGATTCCCACAGATTCACAACTTTGGGTGAAGCTTTCCCTCATGTTGTGAAGAGTTCTGGGTCTGCGGAATTCTCTGCCTCAGAGGGCGGTGGAGGCCGGTTCTCTGGATACTTTCGAGAGAGAGCTAGATAGGGCTCTTAAAGATAGCGGAGTCAGGGGATATGGGGAGAAGGCAGGAATGGGGTACTGATTAGGGATGAGAAGCCATGATCACATTGAATGGCGGTGCTGGCTCGAAGGGCCGAATGGCCTACTCCTGCACCTATTGTCTATTATCTATTGTCTATCTCAGTCCTAATTGGCCCACCCCTTATTCTTAAACTGTGACCCCTGGTTCCGGACTCCCCCAACATCGGGAACATGTTTCCTGCATCCAGCCTGTCCCATCCCTTTAAGAATTGTATATGTTTCTATAAGATCATCTTATCTTCAGCGTCTACAGTTCCTCCCTACCCATGTAGCTGAACTCTCTGACCTTCTCAGGGCGAACGGGTCATCCTTGTCAGACGGGTTGATCAGAACTGGTACGAAGGAAGGATCCCGGGAACAAATCGGCAAGGCATCTTCCCCATCACCTACGTGGACGTACTCAAGAAAGTACAAGCCAAGAACACTGCAGAATACCCCAGCTCTTGTCTGCCTCTGACCTTTCCGAATGATAGGAGCCACAGCCTGGGATGTTCAAGGGTAAGGCCCCCTTCACCTTATTGAGCAACTCCCATTGTTATCTTTAAGCAATGATTCTAATTTTAAAAAGTTTGTGTGTAATTAAATATATTGCCTTGCTGAAATCAGGCGCAAGAAAGTTCAAGTTCACATTATTTGTCGCATGCACCAATTGAGACAGCGAGATTTGAGTTAGCATGCAGCCATGGTAGTTCAAAGAGAACACAATACACGATAGAATTTAACATAAACATCCACCACAGTGGAATCAACATTCCTCACTGTGATGGAAGGCAATAGCGTTCAGTCAGTCTTCCTCCTTTGTTCATCCGTGGTCGGGGCCATGAACCCTCCACAGTCGCCGCTACGGACGGCCCGATGTACAGGCCCTCTCGACGGGGTGATCAAAACTCTGACGTCGGGACAGATCGGAACTCACCGGAGTTCCCAAATCGGCCACTTTCTTACCGGAGACCGCGGCTTCACGATGTTGTAGGCCGCATGCCGGCAGTCGGAGCACTTCTTCTGGTGATCCCCGGCAAGGGATCGCCCCGCTCCGCGATGTTAAAGTCCCGTGCCGCGCCTGCTAATAAAGCTCTGGGCCGGTCCCCGAGAAAGGCCGCACTAATCCAGTAGTTGGGACGCGGGGGGGGTGGGGAGGGTGGAAGATGCGGCAAGGAGAAAAGTCGCATCTCCGTCGAGGTAGGTGACTGAAAACGGTTTCAATAGACAATAGACAATAGGTGCAGGAGTAGGCCATTCGGCCCTTCGAGCCGGCTCCGCCATTCAATGTGATCATGGCTGATCATCCCCAATCAGTACCCCGTTCCTGCCTTCTCCCCATATCCACTGACTCTGCTATTTTTCAGAGCCCTATCTAACTCTCTCTTGAAAGTATCCAGAGAACCTGCCTCCACCGCCCTCTGAGGCAGAGAATTCCACAGACTCACCACTCTCTGTGAGAAAAAGTGTTTCCTCGTCTCCGTTCTAAATGGCTTACTCCTTATTCTTGAACTGTGCCCCCCCTGGTTCTGGACTCCCCCAACATCGGGAACATGTTTCCTGCCTCTAGCGTGTCCAAGCCCTTAACAATCTTATCAGTTTCAATGAGATGCCCTCTCATCCTTCTAAACTCCAGAGTCCACAAGCCCAGCTGCTCCATTCTCTCAGCATATGACAGTCCCGCCATCCCCGGAATTAACCTTGTAAACCTACGCTGCACTCCCTCAATAGCAAGAATGTCCTTCCTCAAATTAGGGGACCCCTATTTCCCCCTATTGCCCCCCACCTCCTCCCCCCCCCCCACCCCACACACTAAAACATACATTTAGACATACTAAAAAACAAAAAAAAGTCGAAAGGATAAGGGGGAAATCCTTTAAGACCGAGATGAGGAAAAACTTTTTCACACAGAGAGTGGTGAATCTCTGGAACTCTCTGCCACAGAGGGTAGTTGAGGCCAGTTCATTGGCTATATTTAAGAGGGAGTTAGATGTGGCCCTTGTGGCTAAAGGGATCAGGGGGTATGGAGAGAAGGCAGGTACAGGATACTGAGTTGGATGTTCAGCCATGATCATATTGAATGGCGGTGCAGGCTCAAAGGGCCGAATGGCCTACTCCTGCCCCTATTTTCTATGTATCTATGAAAGGACGAACACGCTGCTGGCGAGGCTGCCGTCACATAGCGCCACCCGATGACGAGAGGAAATACAAGATCCCTAAACGATGGGTTGGAAAATAATTGGAATCTTTTGAATGTTTCATCTAATTTTCATATTTTAATAGACAACGTTTCAGGTGAGGACCCTTCTTAAGAGGTAGTGTCTGCAAAGTCACCTATCCTGACCCGAAAACTCACCTATCCATGTTCTCCAGGAACTGCAGATGCTGGTTTACACCGAAGAGAGGCACAAAATGCCGGAGTAACTCAGCGGGGACAGGCAGCATCCGGAGACAAGGAATGGGTGACCTTTCCGGGTCGGGACCTTTTTTCAGACGAGAGTTGGGGAGAGGGGAACGAGAGATATAGGAAGTACTTAGAACGAATAAATGAAAGGAGCAATGATGATCAAGGATGCTACCTGCCCCACTCTGTTACTCCAGCACTTTTGTGTCATTTTTCTTGAACCAGCATCCGCAGTTCCTTATGTTCACATTTCTTATGTGCAACCATCTATATCGTCACATGAAGAAACCTTGTTGATGCCTGAATTAGTGGTTGTTAACTGCAGGAAGATGTTGGACAGACTTGGATTATTTCATCAGTCTGAAGAAGGGTCTCGACTCGAAACGTCACCCATTCCTTCTCTCCAGAGGTCGGAGTTGCTGCCTGACCTGCTGAGTTACTCCAGCGTTTTGTTTCTATCTCGGATTATTTCCTTTGGACTGCTGGAGGACCTGGTAGAAGTATATCAAATTACGAGGCAAAGATAGACAGCCAGGGTGGTCATGACAAGGTCCAGAGGGCTTAGCTATAAGTTGAGAAGGGCAAAGTTTAAAAGAAATGCCACAGAGATCACAGCATGGAAAAATCAAATACTAGAGGGAATAGCTTTAAGGTTAGAGGGAGCCAGAGGACACTCACAGAACTAGATCTGAAGAAGGGTTTCGGCCCGAAACGTTGCCTAATTCCTTCGCTCCATAGATTGTTGCCGCACCCGCTGAGTTTCTCCAGCAATTTTGTCTACCTTCCATTAAGTTCAAACCCTGTTTCCTCGCCAGCAGAGGTATTTTTACAGGCTGGTATGGGGTGCAATCACCCGTAAAAAGTTAACAACGTTATGGCTTCATGGAAGGAAACAGATGGTGAAACCAACCTCCTTTCTATTGACTCAACAGACAATAGACAATAGGTGCAGGAGTAGGCCATTCGAGCCAGCGCCGCCATTCAATGTGTTCATGGCTGATCATCCCCAATCAGTACCCCGTTCCCGCCTTCTCCCCATATCCCCTGACTCCGCTATCTTGAAAGTATCCAGAGAACCGGCCTCCACCGCCCTCTGAGGCAGAGAATTCCACAGACTCACCACTCTCTGTGAGAAAAAGTGTTTCCTCGTCTCCGTTCTAAATGGCTTACCCCTTATTCTTAAACTGTGGCCCCTGGTTCTGGACAACTTTCACACAAAACACAGCGCTGAAATACAGACCTCATTATCTCTATAGGGTGACCAGGATGTATAAAGCACCTTCGTACCATTAAGGGATTAGTGTTTTGCAGTACTAAGAAGAATAACCATCTACACCTCACGCTGCCTCAGCAAGGCCAGCAGCATAATCAAGGACCAGTCGCACCCTGGCCACTCCCTCTTCTCCCCTCTCCCATCGGGCAATAGGTATTGGAGTGTGAAAACGCACACCTCCAGATTCAGGGACAGTTTCTTCCCAGCTGTTGTCAGGCAACTGAAACTGCAACCAGAGAGCAGTGCTGAACTACTATCTACCTCATTAGTGACCCTCGGACTATCCTTGATCAGACTTTGTTGGCATTATCTTGCACTAAACGTTATTCCCTTATCGTGCATCTATACACTGTAAATGGATCGATTGTAATCATGTATTGTCTTTCTGCTGACTGGTTAGCACGCAACAAAAAGCTTTTCACTACCTCGGTACACGTGACAATAAACTCAACTGGAACTGATGGACTGAACTGAACGGACTGGAGGCCTGTGACTAGTGGTGGGCCTCAGGGGTTCGGTGCTGGGCCCGATACTGTTTGTCATCTACATCACCTACAGTGGGGTACCGCAAGGCTCAGTGCTGGGACCCCAGCTATTTACAATTTATATTAATGAACTGGATGAGGGAATTGAAAGCAACATCTCCAAGTTTGCGGATGACACTAAGCTGGGGGGCGGTGTTAGCTGTGAGGAGGATGCTAGGAGACTGCAAGGTGACTTGGATAGGCTGGGTGAGTGGGCAAATGTTTGGCAGATGCAGTATAATGTGGATAAATGTGAGGTTATCCACTTTGGTGGCAAAAACGGGAAGGCAGACTATTATCTAAATGGTGGCCGATTAGGAAATGGGGAGATGCAGCGAGACCTGGGTGTCATGGTGCACCAGTCATTGAAAGTAGGCATGCAGGTGCAGCAGGCAGTGAAGAAAGCGAATGGTATGTTGGCGTTCATAGCAAGAGGATTTGAGTATAGGAGCAGGGAGGTTCTACTGCAGTTGTACAGGGTCTTGGTGAGACCACACCTGGAGTATTGCGTACAGTTTTGGTCTCCAAATCTGAGGAAGGACATTATAGCCATAGAGGGAGTGCAGAGAAGGTTCACCAGACTGATTCCTGGGATGTCAGGACTTTCATATGAAGAAAGACTGGATAGACTTGGCTTATACTCGCTAGAATTTAGGAGATTGAGAGGGGATCTTATAGAAACGTACAAAATTCTTATGGGGTTGGACAGGCTAGATGCAGGAAGATTGTTCCCGATGTTGGGGAAGTCCAGGACAAGGGGTCACAGCTTAAGGATAAAGGGGAAATCCTTTAGGACCGAGATGAGGAAAAACTTTTTCACACAGAGAGTGGTGAATCTCTGGAACTCTCTGCCACAGAGGGTAGTTGAGGCCAGTTCATTGGCTATATTTAAGAGGGAGTTAGATGTGGCCCTTGTGGCTAAGGGGATCAGGGGGTATGGAGAGAAGGCAGGTACGGGATACTGAGTTGGATGATCAGCCATGATCATATTGAATGGCGGTGCAGGCTCGAAGGGCCAAATGGCCTACTCCTGCACCTATTTTCTATGTATGTACCTATTTGGATGAGAAACATACAGGGCAAGATTAGCAAGTTTGCAGATGATACAAAAGTGGGTGGCATTACAGATAGTGAAGATGGTTGTCAAAAGAATGCAGCAGGATCTGGATTGATTGGCCAGGTGGGCAGGAGGAATGGTTGATGGAATTTAATACAGAGAAATGTGAAGCGTTGCATTTTGGAAAGTCCAACATGGGCAGGAACCACACAGTGAATGGCAGGGCTCTGGGGAGTATTGTAGAGCAGAGGGATCTAGGAGTGCAGGTGCATGGTTCCTTGAAGGTGACATCACGGGTGGTCCAAAGGGCTTTTGGCACATCGCGGGTCAGAGTATTGAGTATAGAAATTGGGAGGTCAAGTTGCAGTTGTATAAAACTTTGATGAGGCCGTATTGTGTTCAGTTCTGGTCACCATGTTATAGGAAAGATGTTGTCAAGCTGGAAAGGGTTCAGAGAAGATTTACCAGGACCTGAGGGCCTGAGCCTGTCCCACGTGGCGATTTTTTCGGCGACCGTCGGCATCATTGGCTGACGTATCAGGTCACCGAAAAGGTCACGGCGGTGACGCAGCGTGATGACGCATCGACGCGCGCGGTGTTTCCTCAAATGTCGCAACATTTTCTTTGTCGCCGCTGGATTTTGAAATGTTCAAAATCTTTCAGCGACCCTGATACGTCAATCGATGTGACGCCGGAAGTCGCCGAAAAAATCGCCAAGTGGGACAGGCCGTATAGGTAGAGGTTGAACAGGCCTGGACTCTATTCTAGGACAGTAGCTTAGCTTATAGAAGGTCCACGGTGGCACAGCAGTAGAGTTGCTGCCTTACAGCAAAATGCAGCGCCAGAGACCCGGGTTCGATCCCGACTACGGGTGCTGTCTGTACGGAGTTTGTACCTTCTCCCCGTGATCTGCGTGGGTTTTCTCCGAGATCTTCGGTTTCCTCCCACACTCCAAAGACGTACAGGTTTGTAGGTTAATTGGCTTGTTTAATTGGCTTGATAAAAATGTAGAATTGGCGATAGGCAGAGTACTGCCCTGCCGACTGCAAAATTCAGAAAGATTCAGAAGGTCCGTTCAGAAGCCTAATAACAGAGGGGAAGAAACTGTTCCTGAGTCTGGTGGTGCGCGCTTTCACGCTTCTGTACCTTCTGCCGGACGGGAGCGGGGAGAAGAAGGAATGACCGGGGTGGGACAAGTCAAGTTGTCAGACCTGGGTTTGATTTGGGAGTGTTTTGTGCATGGCGTGTACTACCGGGGAAGGGAGTGAATTGCCGCGATGTTTTCTCAGACAACTTGAGTTTATATTTTAGTACTTGGCATTGAAAGTTTCTCTTTGTTGTTTGTAGTATTATTCTCTGCACTTCTTTCTCTCCTCTAAGTTGTCTTCTTGTGGAAAGCTCACCGCGACATCCCCTAGGTTTGGACGTCATGGGTCACCTCGTCCAAACGCACCCCAAGTGCAGGCTCCGACCGCTGAGACGATATCAATGACTGTCGGGCTGTCTCCTCTCGACTCCTCGTCCCCCACCCCACCTCCTTCCCCTCAAACTCCGCCTGCCTACTCGGACGCCCTGGCTACTTTGGCGATGGCCTGCTCCGGTTCCGACCCAATCCCGCCCACAAGTACCGCTCCCTGCGGGAAATGGAGGGATGACGTTCCGGTCGCTTCGTCCAAGCATCCTCCCAGCACGTCTGAAAGCCTCCATCCTCCCCCCTGCCCAACCCTGTCGACCGCTGCCTCCCAGTCTCCCGCGAGCTTCTCACATATTCTACCGCGTAGATACGACCGTGACAAAGTTCAGGCGACAGGAAACCCTCAGGACGCTCCTGAGATGTCCAGCGCCAGTCTTTCTCTCAATGGCAAAGGGATGGATGGTATGGAGGTCCCTCTGGTCATTACGGAATCGTCTGAAAGGTGTAGCCCAAAGAAACGTGTACAATCCAAAGAGGACCAGCAAAAGGTACTCCGTGGAGCTGTGCAGTCAAGCAACCAGGGAACTAGGGCTGAGCACGAAGGAATTAAGTCCACACCTTCCCACGGACCGAGTCCCGATGTAACCACGGAGCCTCTGGAACTCTTCATAGAGGAGGATGCGAGTACAGTCCACATGGCACTTGAGGCAAACGACCGGAAACCTGTTAGGTCTGATGCCGCGCAGAGAGCAGCAGTTATGAACACCGAGGTACATGCAGAGTGCAGCAATTCTTGAGAACGCAGCTTATTTTGGTTTGCGCCTACTAAAATTAGATAGTTAACGCCCCTTTGAACAAAAGTGCGTTTTAACACCCGGCGCACTCTTATTAACGACGAATATACAAAAGATGGATTTGATATACGTTTGAACATTGTCCTTGGCTCACTCATAGCATGCAGGTGGCATGTGGACAAAAGGGAAGCAGCTGCTGATACAAAGGCTGGATCAATGGGCTGCAGTTATAATCAGTGCTCAGAAAATCTTAATCTTTTTATCTTTAATCGGACTTTACTGGACTCAATCTTGCACGAAACATAATTCCCTTTATCCTGTATCTGCTCACTGTGGGCGGCTCGATTGTAATCATGTATTGTCTTTCCGCTGACTGGTTAACTCGCAACAAAAGCTTTTCACTGTACCTCGGTACACGGGACAATAAGCTAAACTAACGAACTAACTCATAACACCTGCTATCAGTCACGATTGCATGGTTTTTATCCTGCCGGCGAAATGAAATGTCTGAAATGTGATCATAAGTTGGCTGCTTGTATTGAGTACATTACAACACAAAGCTGTTTTGGTTACACCAAATGTAACTAACAAGAGTGCATTATGTTCAGCTTGCCACGATTTGTCCATTTTGGCACATTGGCCTTCATCAGTCAGAGTATTGAGTATAAATGTTGGGCGGTCATGTTGCAGTTGTGTAAGACGTTGGTGAGGCCACATTTAGAGTTTCATGCTCAGTTCTGGGCACCGTGTTACAGGAAAGATGTTGTCATGTTGGAAAGGGTGCAGAGAAGATTTACGAGGATGTTGCCAGGACTCGAGGGTCTCAGCTATAGGGAGAGGGTGAGCAGGCTGGGACGCTATTCCTTGGAGGGCTGGAGGATGAGGGGTGATCTTATAGAAGTGTACAAAATCATGAGAGGAGTAGATCGGGTAGACGCACAGTGTCTCTTGCCCAGAGTTGGGGAATCGAGGACCAGAGGACGTAGGTTTATGGTGAGGAGGGACAGATACAATAGGGCTCTTAAAAATAGCGGAGTCGGGGGATATGGGGAGAAGGCAGGAACGGGGTACTGATTGGGGATGATCAGCCATGATCACATTGAATGGCGGTGCTGGATCGAAGGGCCAAATGGCCTACTCCTGCATCTATTGTCTATTGTCTATTGAATCCGAGGGGTAACTTTTCCACACAAAGGGTGATGGGTGTATGGTACAAGCTACCAGAGGAGGTAGCTGAGGCAGGGATGGTTGCAACACGTAAGAAATGTTTAGACAGGTACATGGATAGGACAGGTTTAGAGGGATATGGGCCAAACACAGGCAGGTGGGACTAGTGTGTAGGAAGGAACTGCAGAGCTGGTTTAAACCGAAGATAGACACAAAAAGCTGGAGTAACTCAGCAGG
Source organism: Malacoraja senta (assembly GCA_038087875.1). NCBI lineage: Eukaryota > Metazoa > Chordata > Chondrichthyes > Rajiformes > Rajidae > Malacoraja > Malacoraja senta. The sequence goes on from JAXLNO010005967.1 coordinate 337,690, forward strand.
ACAGGCAGCATCTCTGCAGAGAAAGAATGGATGACATTTCAGGTCGAGAGTTAGGCCATTTCAGAATGGACTATGCAGGCAAGTGGGACTAGTGTAGATGGGGCATGTTGGCTGTTGTGGGCATGTTGGCCGTTGTGGGCATGTTGGGGCAAAGGGCCTGTGTACACCCTGTGTTCTATTTATACTGTCTTTCATCTTTTTTTTCTTTATGTGCACAGACTTTAACATCTGGAGCGGAGCCCCCTGTTGCTTCTCCCTTCTCACAGTTGCCCGCTGCATACACATTCCCACCGCTAAAGACCGCCCTTTCTCTCGCCTCACCTCCGCACCTCCCCCAACCACCCACATTCTGTGCCAGCCAGGAAGCCAGCTCTCCAAAGCTGAAGGTAACTTGGACTGCGTTCAAAGGCATGGGAGCAAAATGAGGGGGAGAGAGCGTTGTAAACATCAGATTGTCACGGTCGCTCCCTCCGTACCTCCATAAGATCACCCCTCATCCTCCTGCGCTCCAAGGAATAGAGTCCCAGCCTGCTCAACCTCTCCCTGTAGCTCAGGCCCTCGAGTCCTGGCAACATCCTCGTAAATCTTTTCTGCACCCTTTCCAACTTTGCGACTCCGCCTCACAGCGCCAGAGACCCAGGTACAATCTAAACCTCGGGTGCTGTCTGGCTTCATAAGTTCATAAATGATGGGAGCAGAATTAGGCCATTTGGCCCATCAAGTCTACTCCGCCATTCAATCATGGCTGATCTATCTTTCCCTCTCAACCCCATTCTCGTGCCTTCTCCCCATAACCCCTGACACCCGTACTAATCAAGAATCTACCTATCTCCGTCTTAAGAATGTCCATTGACTTGGCCTCCACAGCCGTCTTGCACAGATTCACCACCCTCAAGAACTCGAGAAGTTCCTCCTCATCTTCCTAAAGGTTCTTCATTATATTCTGAGGCTAAGACCTCTGGTCCTAGACTCTCCCACCAGTGGAAACATCCTCTCCACATCTACTCTATCCAAGCCTTTTTCACTATCCTGTAAGTTTCAATGAGGTCCCCCCTGATCCTTGTAAACTCCAGCGAGTACATGCCCAGTGCCGTCAAACGCTCACGATGTGTTAACCCACTCATTCCTGGGATCGTTCTTGTAAACCTCCTCTGGACCCTCTCCAGTGCCAGCACATCCTTCCTCAGATGTGGTGCCCAAAACTGTGTGTGGAGTTTGCAAGTTCTCCCTGTGACCGCCTGCATTTCCTCCGGGTGCTTCCGGTTTCCTCCCACATCCCCCTTCAACGGTTTAGTTTAGTTCAGTTCAGTTCAGTTTAGAGATACAGTACGGAAACAGGCCCTTCGGCCCATCGAGTCCACACCAACCCACGATCCCCACGCACCAACACTATCCTACACACAGTAGGGACAATGTACTATTGTACCAGCCAAGCCACACTGCAAAGTCATAGGTTCGTCGTAGGTTAATTATCTTCAGTAAGAATTGTAAGTACAGATGCTCCCCGAATTACGATGCTTCGACTTATGATATTTCGACTTTACGATGGTGCAAACGCTGGGCAACGGCCGCGAGCCGCACCTCGCTTCTGGTCACGTGATCGCATTGCATTACATGCGTCTTCGACTTGCGATATTTTCCGATTTACGATGGGTTTATCGGAACGTAACCCCATCGTAGATCGAGGAGCAGCTGCATCCCTAGTGTGTGTAGGATAGGGTTAGCGCGCAGGGATCGCTGGTCAGCGCGGACCTGACGGGCCGAAGGGCCTGTTTCCGCGCTGTATCTCTAAACTAAACCACAGTGAACTAAAAACCCGCACGTCTTTGGAGTGTGGGAAGGAAACCGGAGCCACCCGGAGAAAACCCACGCAGGTCACAGGGTGAACGTACAAACTCCGTGCAGACAGCACCCGCAGTCAGCGTCTCTGGCGCCGTGAGGCAGCAACTCTACCGCTGCGCCACCGTGCCGCCCTAACGGTCTGCGCTCTTGTTAAACATGACTTTGGCCAGTCTGACGGCACTCTCCTGGCTCTTGCAGACTGCCCAGAGGACTGAGGGAGCTCTCGTCGGTAAACCTCCTCGTAGCCCCCTGATGTCCAAGCGAAGCTGTGACACGTCGCCCAGGAGTAGCTTTGCGCCATCTCGTAGGGTAGGGGAGTCGGCGAATGACCACTGCGAGCGGCTTGCTTGCTTGCTGTTTGCTTGGATGGTGTTTGTGTGATCAGATTAACAATCCCGCCTCCCATCAAATTTCCCAAGCATCCTTCGGCCTTCCAGCATGTGTTTGTATTAGACTGTACTTTTGACTTTCGAGATGCAGCGCAGGAACAGGCCCTTCGGCCCACCAAGACCATGCCGACCGGCGGCCATTCCGTACACTTGCACCATCCCACGCACTAGGGACAATTTACAATCACCTGCAATCCTAAAATAGGGCAGGTTTCGAGTGATGTGGGTCAACATCAAGCAGGTGGGACTAGTGAAAACCTCTAAACCTGTCCTATCCATGTACCTGTCTAAATATTTCTTAAACATTGCAATAGTCCCTGCCTCAGCTATCTCCTCTGGCAGGGATATGGGGAGAAGGCAGGCATGGGTTATTGATTGGGGACGATCAGCTATGATCACAATGAATGGCAGTGCTGGCTCGAAGGGCCGAATGGCCTCCACCTGCACCTATTTTCTATGTTTCTATGAAACATCACATATTCCATTTTTCCAGAGATGCCACCTGACCTGTTGAGTTACTCCAGTTTGTTGTGTCTATCTTCGGTTTAAACCAGCATCTGCAATACATGTTCATAGGTTCTAGGAGCAGAATTAGGCCCACTCGGCCCATCAAGTCTACTCCGCCATTCAACCATGGCTGATCTATCTCTCCCTCTCAACCCCAGTCTCCTGCCTTCGCCCCATAAGCCCTGACACCCGTACTAATCAATAGTAGTCAAGTTACTTCCTCCTCAAGAAATAAACTTTTAGTTTTTTCGTTTTAATTTAATTTATTGTCACATATATCGAGGTACAGTGAAAAGCTTTTTTGTTGCCTGATCTCCAGTCAGTTGAAAGACTATATATGAGTACAGTGTAAAAAAAAGGGCAATTTCTAACGGAACTCCCCTGAAGCAGGAAAGTTATGTTAAACAGATCAATACTGGTGATAAGTTCTGATCACCGTGTTCTTAAAACGTGATATGGTGACATTGAGAAAAATGCAGAAATTATGTGCTGGAACTGAGAACGTGAACTAAGTCAGGGAACAGTGAGAAGCGAATAGTGAAAGGCTTGGATAGAGTGGATGTGGAGAGGATGTTTCCACTCGAGGGGAGAGTTTCGGACCAGGGACCACAGCCTCAGAATAAAAGGACGTTCCTTTTGGAAGGAGATGAGGAGGAATTTCTTTAGTCAGAGGGTGGTGAATCTGTGGAATTCATTGCCACAGATAGCTGAGGAGGTCGTGAATGGTCATTTTTAAGGTGGAGATTGAGAGACTCTTCAGGGGGCCAGGGGTTATGGGGAGAAGCCAGGAGAATGGATGATCAGCCACGATCACATTGAATGGCGGTGCTGTCTCAAAGGGCCGAATGGCCTACGCCTGCACCTATTGTCTATTATTGGGTTGAGAGGGAAAGATAGATCAGCCATGATTGAAGGGTGGAGTAGACTCCATGGGCCGAATGTCCCAATTCCTCTCCTACAACTTATGAACATGAGACATGGGGCTCTAGTTAATTTATTGTTTATTGTCACATGTACCGAGGTACAATGAGAAACTTTTTTGTTGCGCGCTATCCAGTCAGCGGAAAGACTATACACATGATTACAATCGAGCCGTCCACGGTGTACAGATACATGATAAAGGGAATGACGTATAGTGGAGGATAAAGTCCAGAAAAGTCTGATTAAAGATAGTCCAAGGGGCTCCAATGAGGTAGAGAGTAACACACTGCTCTCTGGTTATGGTAGGATGGTTCAGTTGCCTGATGACAGCTGGGAAGAAACTGTCTCTAAATCTGGAGGTGTGTGTTTTCACACATCTGTACCTCTGATATGAAGCTGTATGATTCCATAAAACATATTGTGTTTATGTCATAGTTCAACGGTAATCTATTGTCACATGTACCCAGCTAAATTCTTTGTATTGCATGCTATTCAGTAACATCGCACTCTGCATAAGCACAATCATATTTAGGTACAAAATGCCACGATTGTAGTGTATGAATAGCAAACTTCGCCGAGTCAGTAAACAAAGAGTCGCCATGTTTCCGGCGCCAAATTGTGCCCTCCAAGTTTCAAGTGTAGAGTCTTATCTTGGCTTTAAAGGCCGGTTGTCCTGGCGACGGCACTGGCTCAGTGTTGCGGGGGTCGGCCATGCCTGGCAATGCTGTCAGTATCCTCCAGCACTGCTTTAGGTTAAATCAGTAAGATTAACGATACAACGGTAACGGCGGCAGGGTGGCGCTGGGGTAGAGTTGCTGCCTTATGGGGCCAGTCCCACTTAGGCAATTTTTTTAGGCGACTACAGGCGACT
>JAXLNO010005967.1:342419-370558 GCA_038087875.1 Malacoraja senta
CATCCATTGATGTGACCTCCATGATGTGGGCCTTCTGTGGCAATGAATTACACAGATTCTCCACCCTCTGGCAAAAGATATTCTTCCTCATCTCCATTCCAATGGTACGTCCTTTTATTCTCAGGCTGCGCCCTCTGGTCCTAGACTCTCCCACGAGTGGAAACATTCACTCAATTTAGACTTTTCATTATTCGATAGGCTTCAATGAGATCCCCCATCATCCTTCTAAACTCCAATGAGTACAGGCCCAGAGCCTTTCAATGCTCCTCATAAATCAACCCATTTGACGTACAGAGGAGCCCACAGATTAGCGCGAATATTTCATTCAGAAATCCGTAGCATATAGTCTCAGCGTGGAAACAGGCCCTTTGCCCCAAATTACCCATGGCGACCAAGATGCCCCATATACACTAGTCCCACCTGCCCGTATCCCTCTAAACCTTATCACTATAATAGTTCACATTTCAGCAATGTCATAGAATCACACAGCACGAAATACAGGCCCGACTCGTCCATGCCAACCAAGATGTTCCATTGAAGCTAGTCCCATTTGACCGTGCTTGACCCATATGGGCCTAAACCTCTCCTGCCCATGTAATTTAAATGCTGTTATACTACCTGCCTCAACTACCTCACCTGGCAGCTCGTTCCATGTGCCCACCATCCGTTGCGTGTAAAAGGTTGCCCCTCAGGTTCCTATTACATCTTTCCCCTCTCAACACAACGTATAAGAAACAATTAGACAGGTACATCGATGGCCATAAGGTCATCGATGGCCATAAGGTCATAATTCTACTCCTAGGAGTAGAATGAGGCCATTTGGCCCATCAGGTTTACTCCGTCATCCAATCATGGCTGATCTATCTCTCCCTCCTAACCCCATTCTCCTGCCGTCTCACCATAACCTCCGACACCCGTACTAATCAAGAATCAATCTATTTCTGCCTTAAAAATATCCACTGACGGCCTCCACAGCCTTCTGTGGCAAAGAATTCCACAGATTCACCACCCTCTGACTAAAGAAATTTTTCCTCATCTCCTTCCTAAAAGAACGTCCTTTAATTCTGAGGCTATGACCTCTAGTCCTAGACTCTCCCACTAGTGGAAACATCCTCTCCACATCCACTCTATCCAAGCCTTTCACTATTCTGTATGTTTCAATGAGGTCCCCTTCATTCTTCTAAACTCCAGCGAGTACAGGCTCAGTGCTGTCAAATGCTCATCATAGGTTAACCTATTCATTCCTGAGATCATTCTTGTAAACCTCCTCTGGATCCTCTCCAGAGCCAGCACATCCTCCCTCAGATATGGTGCCCAAAATTGCTCACAATACTCCAAATGTGGCCTGACCAGCGCCTTATAGAGCCTAAGCATTACATCCCTGTTGTTGTATACAAGCCCTCTTGAAATAAATGCTAGCATTGAGTTTGCCTTCTTTGGGACAGGTTTAGAGGGATATGGGCCAAGCGCAGGCAGGTGGGACTAGTGTAGATGGGACATGTTGGTTGATGTGGGCAAGTTGGGCTGAAGGGCCTGTTTCCACGGTGTGAGACTCTAAGGGCCTCAAACCCTAAACATCACCTATCCATGTTGCCCAGAGATGCTGCCTGACCTGTTGAGTTATTCCAACATTTTGTGTCTTTTCTTGTAAAACAGCATCTGTGTCTCCAAAGTAAGGTTTACTTGTGCCTAATCCTGAAGGATCTTCCGGACAAATTACAAACAGTGGAAGGCCTGAAACTCTCTTGTGGCCTCCAATAGAGCACCCTCATTGAACATGTACAGCCCCTGACAGACATGAAGAGTGTAGGAAGGAACTGCAGATGTCGATTTAAACTGAAGACAAGACACAAGAGGCCAGAGTGACTCAGCGGGTCAGACGGCATCTCTGTTGACGTTTCCAGTTTAGGCCCTTCTTCAGCCGGGGAGCGAGAGAGAGAGAGAGAGACGGTGATAAAGAGGGATATAGGACAAATGAATGAAAGATATGCAATAAAGTAACGATGAGAAAGGAAACAGGCCATCGTTGGCTGTGGGCCAGGTGTAAACAAGTCACAGACAATGAGACTCACAAGGACAACATTGAAATGAATAAGAAGGTACACAAAAATGCTGGAGAAACTCAGCGGGTGCAGCAGCATCTATGGAGCGAAGGAAATAGGTAACGTTTCTGGCCGAAACCCTTCTTCAGACCATTGAAACGAATACACTGACTAGAGTGGGGGGGGGAGCGACGGAGAGAGAGGGGATGCAAGGGTTACAAGAGACTCTCCAGCGCTGCATTCACTGTGAGGCAGCAACTCTACCGCTGCGCCACCAGTGCCGCTGTTACCTGAAGTTAGAGAAGTCAATGTTCATACCGCTGGGGTTGTAAGCTGCCCAAGCGAAATATGAGGTGCTGTTCCTCCAATTTGCGCTGGCTGGGCCTCACTCTGACAATGGAGGAGGGCCCAGGACAGAAAGGTCAGTGTGGGAATGGGAGGGGGGAAGTTAAAGTGTTTAGCAACCGGGAGATCGCGTAGGCCCAGGCGGACTGAGCGGAGGTGTTCAGCGAAACGATCGCCCAGCCTACGTTTGGTCTCACCGATGTATTAAGTGTCCACACCTTGAACAATGGATACTATAGATGAGTATCTACTGTATCCATACACTGTACACTGCAGAGGAACAGGCTGTCTGAGCTGCTCCCTGTGACCCCTTGAATTACTCCAGCACTCTGTGTCTCTTTTTTGTAAACCAGCATCTGCAATTCCTTGTGTCCTCGTCTAAAATCCCTGCTCTCCCTCTGCCCAGAATCCATGGGAACTCGTCATCAAAAATACATGGGAATAGGGACACCCAGGGACAATATTATTTTAACAATTTAAGCGCAGTACTCAAAGTGAAAAATCAACAAAGTGCAGATACTGAAAAACTGAAATGAAATTAGAAAATGCAGGAAACATCTTCGCTGTATCTATGGAAAGTGAAAGAGTTAATGATTTATGCAGCACGGTGGCCAGCGGTAGAGTCGATGCCTCACAGCGCCAGAGACCCGGGTTCGATCCTGACTACGGGTGCTGTCTGCACGGAGTTTGTACGTTCTCCCTGTGACCACGTGGGTTTTCTCCAGGTCCCCCGGTTTCCTCCCACACTCCAAAGGTTAATTGGCTTCTATAAATTGTCCCTCGTGTTTCGGATAGAACTAGTGTATGTGTGTAGTGAACTAGTGTAGTGTATTTACCGGAATGTTGCCTGGGTTTCAGCACCTAAGTTACAGAGAAAGGTTGAACAAGTTAGGTCTTTATTCTTTGGAGCGCAGAAGGTTAAGAGGGGACTTGATAGAGGTCTTTAAAATGATGAGAGGGATAGACAGAGTTGACGTGGATAAGCTTTTTCCATTGAGAGTAGGGAAGATTCAAACAAGAGGACATGATTTGAGAATTAAGGGACAGAAGTTTAGGGGTAACATGAGGGGGAACTTCTTTACTCGGAGAGTGGTGGCTGTGTGGAATGAGCTTCCAGTGGAACTGGTGGAGGCAGGTTCGATTTTATCATTTAAAAATAAATTGGATAGATATATGGACGGGAAAGGAATGGAGGGTTATGGTCTGAGTGCAGGTAGATGGGACTAGGTGAGAGTAAGTGTTCGGCATGGTCTAGAAGGCCTGTTTCCGTGCTGTAATTGTTATATGGTTATATGGTGTGATCGTTGGTCATCATGGTCTCGCTGGGCCGAAGGGCCTGCTTCTACCCTGTAAATCTAAACTTTTGTTTCGTTTTTGGTCACATGTACCGAGGTACTGGGAAAAGCTTTTTTGCTGCGTGCTATCCAGCCAGGGGAAGGACTACACATGATTACAATCATGCTATCCACAGTGCACAGACAGGATAACGGGGAATACTGTTTAGTGCAAGACATAAAGTCCAATTATAGATAGTCCGAGGGTCTCCAATGAGGTAGATCGTCTTTCGTGTCCAACTTCCACGTTTCAAATGTTGACATCGCTGTCATCGTCCGCCATGAACAGGACGCAATCAGCGGAAGCCATCACTTGTCGCAATAGATGATGGTGGCAGCAGAATTAGACAATAGACAATAGACAATAGGTGCAGGAGTAGGCCATTTGGCCCTTCGAGCCAGCACCGCCATTCAATGTGATCATGGCTGATCATCCCCAATCAGTACCCCGTTCCTGCCTTCTCCCCATATCCCCTGACTCCGCTATCTTTAAGAGCCCTGTCCAGCCCTCTCTTGAAAGGATCCAGAGAACCGGCCTCCACCGCCCTCTGAGGCAGAGAATTCCACAGACTCACAACTCTCTGTGAGAAAAAGTGTTTCCTCGTCTCCGTTCTAAATGGCTTACTCCTTATTCTTAAACTGTGGCCCCTGGTTCTGGATTAGCTCGGGATACTTCCAGTTTCCAGCCCCGCGACGTGGATGCTTCTGCAATGGGGCCAGTGAGGTAGATGGTAGCTCAGGACTGCTCTCTAGTTGGCAATAGGATGGTTTAGTCTTTTTCACAGAGAGAGCTGTGAGTCTGTGGAATTCTCTGCCTCAGAGGGCGGTGGAGGCCGGTTCTCTGGATACTTTCAAGAGAGAGCTGGATAGGGCTCATAAAGATAGCGCAGTCAGGGAATATGGGGAGAAGGCAGGAACGGGGTACTGATTGGGGATGATCAGCCATGATCACATTGAATGGCGGTGCTGGCTCGAAGGGGACGATCAGCCATGATCACAATGAATGGCGGTGCTGGCTCGAAGGGCCGAATGGCTTCCTCCTGCACCTATTTTCTATGTTTCTCTGAAGGGCCGAATGGCCTACTGCTGCACCTATTGTCTATTGTCTGTAGTTGCCTGATTTAGTGAACTAAATCCCCAAGACCCCTAGTTTAGTGAACAAAACTAAGGCTCAAAGATTCTTCATCAGAACTAGGAGAGTGGAAACTAAAGTTAATTTTACGTTGCAGTGAAGCTGGAGGAAGGATGGATAGGACAAAGGGAATATCTCAGATAGGACAAGGCCAGAGTAAACCTGTCTGAGATATTCCCTTAGTCCTATCCATCTTTTCTCCACTTGCCCCGCAAATTAAAAGTACCATGCTTTCCTTCTTTCCCAGTTCTCATGAAGGGACTTTGATCTGAAACCGTTGTCTCCCGTTCTCTTTCCATAGATGATCCCTGAGTCGTTGAGAATCGGCAAAGTCCTGTGGAGATTGTGACATTATTACTAACAGCGTGTAATGAATTAATTCTTGGTGACCAGTCGAGAGGTTTAGTTTAGTTTGGTTTAGATTGCATTTAGTTTGGATACGGCGCGGAAACAGGCCATTCGGCCTAACGAGTCCGTGCCGACCAGTGATCCCCGCACACTAACACATTATGTGTCCTGTGCGCACTGGTGACAATTTACACCAATTTTACCAAGCCAATGGACTTACAAACCTGTACATTTTTGGAGCGTGGGAAGGAACCGGAGCTCCCGGGGGGAACATACAAACTACGTACAGACAGCACCCGTGGTCAGGATCGAACCTCGGTCTCTGGCGCGGTGAGGCAGCAATTCTACCGCTACGTCACCGTGCCACCCAAGGACTAGGACTATGTATCTCATCAGAAGTTTTCTATTGGGCCATTTGGCCACAGAGCATGGCATCAGTATTCTTGATATATATTTTCTTAATGTTTTGTTTGATGTCAGCTGTACTGTCATAGAGTCAAACAGGCCCTTCAGCCCAACTTGCCCAAACCGACCAACATGTCCCAGCTACACTAGTCCCATCTGCCCGCGTTTGGCCCATATCCCTCCAAACCTGTCCTATCCATGTACTTATCTAACTGCTTCTTAAACGTTGGGATAGTCCCTGCCTTAACTACCTCCTCCAGCAGCTTGTTCCATACACCCACCACCCTTTGTGTGGAAAAAGTTACCCCTCAGATCCCTATTGAATCTTTACTCTTAAACCTATGTCCTCTGGTCCTCAATTCCCCTACTCTGGGCAAGAGACTGTGCGTCTACCCGATCTATTCCTCTCATGATTTTATACAGCTCTATAAGATCACTCCTCATCCTCCTGCACTCCAAGGAATAGAGTCCCAGCCTGCTTAACCTCTCCCTATAGCTCAAACCCTCTAGTCCTGGCAACATCCTCGTAAATCTTCCCTGTACCCTTTCCAACTTGTCAACATTTTTCCTGTAACACGGTGCCCAGAACTGAACACAACACTCTAAATGCGGCCTCATCAACGTCTTATATATCTACAAGGTAGGCACAAAATGCTGGGGTAACTCAGTGGGACAGGCAGCATCTCTGGAGAGAAGGAACGGGTGACGTTTCGGGTCGAGACCCTTCTTCAGACTGATGTCAAGGGAGTGGGCGGGACTAAGATAGAATGTAGTCGGAGACAGTAAGACTGGTGGGAGACAGTGAGACTGGTGGTAGAACTGGGAAAGGGGGAGGGGATGGAGAGAGAGGGAAAGCAAGGGCTATCTGAATTTGGAGAAGTCAATGTTCATACCGCTGGGGGTGTAAACTACCCAAGCAAAATATGAGGTGCTTTTCCTCCAATTTGCGCTGGGCCTCATTCTGACAATGGAGGAGGCCCAGGACAGAAATGTCAGATTGGGAATGGGAGGGGGAGTTAAAGCGCTGAGCAACCGAGGAGATCAGGTAGGTTAAGGCGGACTGAGCGGAGGTGTTCAGTGAAACGATCGCCGGGCCTGCGCTTGGTCTCGCCGATGTGCAAGTGACACCAAATACTGGAGTAACTCAGCGGGACAGGCAGAATCTCTGGAGATAGAACTGCAATATGACCTCCCAACTTTTATATTCAATACTCTGACTGATGAATGCCAAAGTGTCAAAAGTCTTTTTGACCACCCTATCTACCTGAAACTCCTCCTTCAATTTTCTCCAATTTTCTATCCGTTCAGCCATCTCTGCTTGGATCCTATGTGATCTAACCTTCCAGAGCAGCCTACCATGCATAACCTTGTCAAACGCGTTACTGAAGTCCATGTATACAACATCTACACCTCTGCCCTTTATGGTCATCTTCAATAAACTCAATCAGATTTGTGAGACACGACCTCCCACGTACAAAACCATGCTGACTGTCCCTAATCAGCCCTTGCCCATCCAAATGCCTGTATATCCTATCACTCAGAATACTCTCCAGTAACGTACCAACTACAGATGTTAAGCTCACCGGCCTATAGTTCCCAACATTTTCCCTGCAGCCCTTCTTGAAAAGAGGCACAACATTTGCCACCCTCCAGTCTTCCGGCACCTCTCCTGTATTTAAGGATGGCTCGTAAATTTCAACCAGGGCTCCCGCAATTTCCTCTCTGGTTTCCCACAATGTCCTCGGATATATCTGATCTGGCCCTGGAGATTTGTTTACCTTCAAACACGACAGTACCTTCAGTACTTCCTCGACGGTAACCCTGACTGCTCTCAAGACACTTCCAGTGACTGCTCAAAGTTTCTCCATCCTACTGTCTTTCTCCTCGGTAAATACAGAGGAGAAATACTCATTGAGGACCTTGCCCATCTCCTGTGGCTCCACACAGAGGTGACCACTTTGATTCCTGAGAGGTCCCACTCTGTCTCTAGTTACCCTTCTCCCCCTTATGTATTTATAAAATCTCTTGAGATAGTCCTTAATGCTCCTCGCCAGAGCTATCTCCTGGCCCCTTTTTGCCCTTCTGATTTCCTTTTTTTACTTTGCTCCTTACTTCCCGAAACTCCCCCGGGATGCGCTTGTTCCCAGCTGCCTTTCCGTCCCATGCATCCTTCATATTCTTGACCAATGCATCAATTTCTCTCGTCAGCCAAGCTTCCTTACGTTTGCCTGCTTTGCCCTTCACTCTAACGGGGACGTACACATCCTTAGCTCTCTTAAGTACACTTTTAAAAACATCCCACTTATGTTCCTTTTCCCCTCAAATAACCTGCTCCAGTCAACTTGAGCGAGACCTTCTCTCACACCCTCAAAGTTGGCCTTACCCCAGTTGAGCATTTTAACACGTGGACCCTCTCCGTCCCGATCCATACCTATCTTAAACCTAATCGAACTGTGGTCACTGATCCCAAAAGGCTCCTCCACACACACTTCATTAATTTGCCCTTCCCAACTTCCCAATACTAGACCCAGCCCAGCGTTGCCCTCTCACGTGTGGGGGCCTCCACATACTGCTTGAGAAAACTCTCCTGAAAACTTTTGAGAAATTACACCCCATCTAAACCCTTCAGGCTATGATTTTCCCCAGTCTATATTGGGAAAGTTAAAATCCCCGACTACAACAACCTTATTTGTCCTGCAGCTGTCTGCAATAGACAATACCTAATAGACAATAGACAATAGACAATAGACAATAGGTGCAGGAGTAGGCCATTCCACCACAATCAGTACCCCGTTCCTGCCTTCCCCCCATATCCCTTGACTCCCTTATCTTTAAGAGCTCTATCTAAAGGGCCTGTCCCACTTGGCGATTTTTTCGGCGACTGCAGGCATCATTGACTGATGCATCAGGTCACCGAAAAAGTCGGGGCGTGATGCGGTGGTGACATGGCGTGACGCGGCGACGTATCGACGCGCGGTGTTTCCACAAGTGTCGCAACATTAATTTTGTCGCCGCTGGATTTTGAGACGTTCAAAATCTTTCGCCGACCCCGATACGTCAGTCGATGAACTCTCGAACTCTAACCGGCCCCTAACTCTCTCTTGAAAGCATCCCGAGAATTTGACAATAGACAATAGACAATAGGTGCAGGAGTAGGCCATTTGGCCCTTCGGGCCAGCACCGCCATTCAATGTGATCATGGCTGATCACATTGGCCTCCACTCCACTGCCTTCTGAGGCAGAGAATTCCACAATGACATTTGTCCTTCTAATTCCCGTTGACTATTTGGGGGTCTGTTGTACACCCCCCCCCCAACAAGGTGATTATCCCTTATAGTTTTAGATAAACAGCTCTGCATTACTTTATTCTGGAGACTTGTGTGTACTGGGATTTAGATTGAAGCTGCCAAAAATAAGTTTGCTTGATCGAGGAAGGATACATTTGTATAAAACATCACATTTGGATTATGACACAGATGGGAAAGTGCAATAACGCTATACCAAGCAGGAAAGTGGGAATGGATTGAGAAACTCAGCGGGTGCAGCAGCATCTATGGAGCGAAGGAAATAGGCAACGTTTCGGGCCCCGAAACGTTGCCTATTTCCTTCGCTCCATAGATGCTGCTGCACCCGCTGAGTTTCTCCAGCACTTTTGTTTACCTTCGATTTTCCAGCATCTGCAGTTCCTTCTTAAACAAGTGGGAATTGGTTACTGACTAATCTTGCCGTTGATGGGGGTGCTAACTGAGTGGTGAATATTGAAAGTCCTTTGATAAATTATCCTATCGGTAACAAATCCGTTAAGTATTAGATTTAGATTTTAGCTTCAGATTTAGAGATACAGCATGGAAAGTCCCATCACCCCCCCCCCCTGAGTCCATTAATCACTCGTTCCCACCAGTTCTACGTGATCCCACTTTCCGCATCCACTCCTTGCACACCAGGGGGAATTTGCGGAAAGCCAATTTAATCCACGCACCCGCACGTCTTTGGAGTGTGGGTGGAAACCGGAGCGCCCGGAGCAAAGCCCCACGCGGTCACAGGGAGAGAGATCGTGCAAACTCCGCACAGACAGCAGTCCGAGGTCAGGATCCCCCCCGGCGCGCGGTGAGGCAGCAGCCCTGCCCGCTGCACCCCTGACTGAGCCATCCTTGCCTTGAGTTGACACCGTGAGGGAAAAGCACACAAAAAATCAACACTAGTCCCTTCGCCTCCAGAGCCGCTGCCCTCAAACCGCTTCACAACCTCTACCCTCCCGCAAACAAATTAAACTTCACGAACGAACGGAGCTCAAAAAGGAGATGTCGAGAGCCACAGTTGTCCAAGGTTGAGGTCTTACTGTTGTCAAACATTTTGCCACATCTCAAGAGACTTTCCTAGGAATGTCCATCGACATGGACACCAACTCCAGGAGGAGGAGGAGGAGGAGGAGGAGGAGGATGGCACGTGCGTCTGGAGAGTCCTGACTCCATTAAACAAACCAGTAGGCCTCAATCTCCCAGCGTTTGGTTCGACTGCACGCAAGGATTGGGGAAAAGCGTCGACAGGCACGGTTGACCTGCGGGGGAAGAGAAGGCAGAGAGGCTGGAATTGGAACAAGAATGGAACGTGACTCAAGGACTCAAGGACTGCAAAAAAACAAAAAACAAAAAAACTTTGATTGCGACCTCAAACCAAAACATCGTCTTCCTCGGAGTCACGTACACCCGGTAAGTGGACCTTGCCACTTCTCCTTCCATGCAGTTCCCCACGAAAGTAAAACATAATGGATGATGACGAGTTTAACATGTGCAGAATGCTGAGTGTGTTGTAACTTCCCCCCCCCCCCAAACGATGCATGAACCTGTACCGTGTACTGAACGATCTTTGTTTGCACTTAGCCTGTTTCTGTAAGTCTCTTCCCCCCAAAAACGGCGCCTGTGTGTGTCTGACTGCCGTCTCCCAGCAAGTGTACCAGTAATAAAGGAGTCGTGTCTTGTCCTTATTTTGTCTTCCCAGATTGTCAGTTGCCTCCACTTGTGGAATCGTCCGTCGAAAAGGGCACCGAACGGCCCCCGGGTCCCCAGGAAGGTCCTCCCGGCGAGGAGCACGCCTCCCCCGTGCCCAGTGGAGTCAGTCCACTGATGGGCGGGTGCGCCATTGATCCTCGGGTCAAGCCCGCTCCAGCCCGGTCGCCTGCCTCCGTGTCCTCTGAGGGGATGAGCTGGTCGTATCTCAAACCTCTTGCCGGCACGGAGCCCGAGAGCGAAGCCATGAGTCTACCGGGCGTGGAAGAAATCGCCCTGGCCTCACCGGCAACGTCTCCCAACCTCACTGCGGGCAAGAGCCCTTCTCCATCTCCCCCTGAAGTCCCGATTCAGTGCGCGCCCCCCTTAGGGCCTGAGCGCGTAGACGGGTGCCTGCCGCCGTCCCACGATTTCCAGGAGGAGTCCGGCGGGCCGGAGAAGGTGGACGCCGCCGACGGGGCGGCCGTTGCCCCGTGCGAGATGCCGTGCGCGATGCAGGTGGAGGTGGCCAGCTACCTCGGGCCGCCCGACGAGTTCCTGGAGCAGATGATGGACAACGTCCCGCCCAGCGCCCCTCCAGCCGGCCAGAGCGAGAAGAGCTGCCAAAAACAGCAGGAGCAGGACTCCAGCCTGCTGGCCCTGTCCGCCACCTTCGGGATGCTGGTGGACGAGGGCATGCACCTGCTGCGCAAGACCATGGACAACGTCCACTCCAGCGTCCAGTCGGGCAACAAGCAGATGCACACCGACATGGTGCACCTCCACAACGTCATCCAGGTGGGCTGGGTCCAGCTGGCCGAGCAGATGAGCTCCCTCATCGGCGTGCTCACCACCCTGGTCCAGAACCAGCAGACCTCCTCCACCTTGCTACGAAACGTGGCCCTCCAGAGTACCATAGCGATATCAGAACGGCATTTCCCAGAATATCTCAGTTGCACCTCCGTCCCGCAAGTGACCGAAGACACACGGCCTCAGGCGCGCCTCCTCGCAGATGAAACTCTGAGTCGTGCTTCTGCAGACAAGCCAGCACCCGGTCATCGTCCCAATTCTGAAAGATATTAATGAAATGTCATATGTTACCCTTTTTTTTCTTTTCAAAAATACACGTATTCTGCAGAGTGGTACGGTGGTGGAACTGTTTCTGAATAGTACTTCTTCTTCTCCTTTCGTGTGGCGTGCGCAGCCTAAAGTTGTTGGACAACCTGTTCTATTTGATCTTCCGTTTGTGCGCGTCGAGTTGATTGCATTCGTCGAAACAGGGCGGACCACGTGAAGGTTGCAATCTTCCACCCCTCTGAATAGTACGGACTTTATTAACTCAGCGGGACAGGCAGCATCCCTGGAGAGAGGATTGGGCGGCGTTTCGGGTCGAGAACCCTTGTTCGGACTGAGAGTCAGGGGGAGAGTTGAAGTTCTCTAACTTCAAGTAGTCCCTTGCTTTCACTTTAACTCCGCCCCCCCCCCCCCCACCCTAGTTCTCCGACTAGTTTCACTCAAAGATCCTATAGCAGAGCAAGATAAATGCAATGGGGCTGACGTGTAGTACGCAACGGAGCGCAACGTGGGCCTTTTTTTCATCCATTTCAATAACCCGACCCGACCCGACTCGACTCGCAGTGTAATCAACGTTGCGGGGGAACAGTTTGTGTTAATAAATTATAATTCTGAAAATGAGGAGAAGATTTTTACCAAATAACTTTTATTTTTACGAGGATGTTTCCGTAACCGGCTTCCGTCTCCGCACTAGTATCCTACGGGATCTTTGGTGCGGAGACGGAAGCCGGTTACGGAAATGGGGCCTAAAATTACCCATGAATCTGCCCATGACCGTACTACGTCTTTTTGGTTGAGTGGACTATCCTGCTCTGCTATCGGATCTTTGGTTTCACTATCCTCCTGATTAAATTGTTACTGATTGTACGCCTCCTTCTCACCTTCCCCTCAGCTAACAATGAACCGTTCAACATTTCCTTATCACTCTCTGCTTTGATCTGTCCTTTTCACACCCCTACCCTTCCATATCTCTAGACTCCCTCTCCCCTGACTGTCAGTCCGAAGAAGGGTCTCGACCCGAAACGTCTCCTATTCCTTCTCTCCAGAGATGCTGCCTGTCCCGTTGAGTTACTCCAGCATATTGTGTCTATCTTGGGTTTAAACCAGCATCTGCAGTTCTTTCCGACACAGTACATACTTTATTTATGGTTTTTGCAGCAGAATAGAACGGTAAAGAAGGCATTGGGTATGCTTGCTTTCATCGGTCAGGGCACTGAGTAGAAGAGTCAGGATGCAGCCTTATAGGATGTGTAGAAAGGAACTGCAGATGCTGGTTTATACCAAAGATTGACACAGAGTGCTGGAGTAACTCAGGGGGTTTGGCAGCATCTCTGGAGAACATGGATAGGTGATGTTTCACAGAGTGCTGGAGTAACTCAGCAGGTCAGGCAGCATCTCTGGAGAACATGGATAGGTGATGTTTCACAGAGTGCTGGAGTAACTCAGCAGGTCAGGCAGCATCTGTGGAGAACATGGATAGGTGACGTTTCACAGAGTGCTGGAGTAACTCAGCGGGTCAGGCAGCATCTGTGGAGAACATGGATGTTTCAGGTCGAGACCCTTCTTCACACTTTAGAAGGGTCCCGACCGGAATCGTCACCCATCATCCTTTTCCCCAGAGATGCTGCCTGACCCGCTGAGTTACTCCAGCACTGTGTCTATCTGCAGCTTGATAGGACTCTGGTGAGGCCGCATTTGAATAAATATTTGAATTGAATACATTTTATTAGCCAAGTATGTATACATACAAGGAATTTGCCTTGGTGCTTTGCTCGCAAGTTACAGCACGATGTGCAGTGGACAGTTGTTTTGGTCGCTTAGTGGAGACTCACAGACAGTTGTGCGTCTGTGGAATTCTCTGCCTCAGAGGGCGGTGGAGGCAGGTTCTCTGGATGCTTTCAAGAGAGAGCTAGATAGGGTTCTTAAAAATAGCGGAGTCAGGGGATTATGGGGAGAAGGCCGGAACGGGGTACTGATTGGGGATGATCAGTCATGATCACATTGAATGGCGGTGCTGGCTCGAAGGGCCGAATGTCTATTGGAGGCTTTGGAGAAGGTACAGAAGAAGTTTACAAGAGCTGAGAGGAGAAGTTGGACCGATTGAGTTGTTTAGCTGTTTAGTGGAGACCTGATAGAAGTATATAAACTAGCAATGTTACAAAATTTTGAGATTTAAAAAAATCAAGTCTGCAATTTATCCCATCAGATAAAGCATAAAAATAAGTTTAATTTGACACCTAATTCACTTTCATATCTTCAGTATTAAAAAAGTTATGGCCATTTTCATACTCTGAAATTAGCATCTTGTTCCCTATTGCTTTTCCATTGACTTAACACAAAAGCTGTGATCGAGGACAGTCAAAAGCCCATAACTTTCTTAAAAATTAAGAGAACTGAATGACATTTTCAGTTATTATAGATTGAAGCATTCTGAAAAATATGAAACAATCTTACTTGGATGACCAGAAATTAAAGCATATAATTAGTTAGTTACCCAATTGTAGCTAATTACAAATTTCAATTACTAGATCTAAACATCTATCCATTTCTTAAGAAAAAGTTAACATTTTTAAATAGCCTAAGTGTTCAAATAACATTCACACAATAATTCACAATATAACATGATTTTAAAATCTCATTGTCATTAATTTATAGGCCAAATGGAAGGAATTTAGTGTTTAATTCCCGTAAATTAATGGCCATTTAAATCATCTTGCGAGTGACGGCTTTAGAAGATTATTTTTTAATTTACTCCTGTTCGTAAAATATCCAGTGCAGTTTAAAAGAAACTTAATAAAACGGCAGTCGAAGCGATTATTCTTTAGCAGCTAAAAAGCCTGACAGACATCGATTTGAATAGGCTGGAGAAACAAGGCATTTTAAACCCGCCCCCCTCTCAAAGGCGCCAAAGTCGCGCATACGGGCACTGACAGAACTGCAGCGCCGCTGAAGGTAAGTTTTGTAACATACCTATATAAACTTATGAAAAGCATAGGCAGTGAAGGCCAGCGCTTCTTAAACTATTTTGGTGTCATTCACCCTTGAGTCTTTATCACAAAATTTCATTCACCCTCGACTAAATTGGTGATTTTCATCTTATTCTCTCTCCCTTATGTATATTTTTTTATATATCAATTATTTTGTCACATGAGCAAAAAACATAAATTAACTCATTTCTGAAGTGTTTATCTTATTCAACAATTTGAACATCCTAAAAATATGTTAAGAAAACCAGGAGTGAAAAAAAAAAAGTATAATTACCACTGGCGTTGGCGTTCTATTAGAATGATTTTTAAAAAAAAACAACGCCTAAACACTGTGCTTCAGCCCCATCCTACCCTTTCGGGCTTTGATTACTGCAGTTTTTTTCTTGGAAAAATGTATGATCCCACTGGCTCTTCTGGTCTTCCCTAAAAGGTTATATGACAGTAAATTTGGGAAATATCCCGCTACTTTGAAACTAGAAAACCATAGGTAGAGAGAAAAAAAACCAAATCAAATTTCCAGCTCCACTGCCATTAAAAACCAATAAGAGCCTACTATCCACTTTAATGGCCTTTATAACAAGAGGAATCGAATATAGGAGCAAAGAGGTCCTTCTGCAGTTGTACAGAGCCCTAGTGAAACCACACCTGGAGTATTGTGTGCAGTTTTGGTCCCCTAATTTGAGGAAGGACATTCTTGCTATTGAGGGAGTGCAGCGTAGGTTTACAAGGTTAATTCCCGGGATGGCGGGATTGTCACATGCTGAGAGAATGGAGCGGCTGGGCTTGTACACTCTGGAGTTTAGAAGGATGAGAGGTGATCTCATTGAAACATATAAGATTGTTAAGGGCTTGGACACGCTAGAGGCAGGAAACATGTTCCCGATGTTGGGGGAGTCCAGAACCAGGGGCCACAGTTTAAGAATAAGGAGTAAGCCATTTAGAACGGAGACGAGGAAACACTTTTTCTCACAGAGAGTGGTGAGTCTGTGGAATTCTCTGCCTCAGAGGGCGGTGGAGGCAGGTTCTCTGGATGCTTTCAAGAGAGAGCTAGATAGGGCTCTTAAAAATAACGGAGTCAGGGGGATATGGGGAGAAGGCAGGAATGGGGTACTGATTGGGGATGATCAGCCATGATCACATTGAATGGCGGTGCTGGCTCGAAGGGCTGAATGGCCTACTCCTGCACCTATTGTCTATTGTCAATGTCTTTTTTATATAGAAAAAAATATATAAATATCTGAATAAATTAAGTCATTCACCCTTCATTTACCCCCTCTAGTTTAATTCACCCCAAAATAATTTCATTCGCCCTTGGGTGAACCATTCGCCAGTTTAAGATAGTCAGGACCTTTGAAACCCAGGATGGAAATATCAAATACTAGTACAATACAGTAGCTTTAAGCTGAGAGCGTCAAAGTTTAAAGGAGATGTACAGGGCAACTTTTTTACACAGAGAGGTGTGGGTGCCTGGAAGGCGTTGCTGGGGGGTCGTGGCTGAGGCAGATATGATAGTGGTGTTTAAGAGATTAATGTATAGGCACGTGGATATGCAGGGAATGGAGGGATATGTATTATGTGCCGGCAGATAAGGCTTGGTCTTGGCATCTTGTTCGGCACAGACACTGTGGGCTGAAGGGCCTGTTTCTGCCCTGTACTTACCTATGTTCTATGTTCTAACAGAACATAACAGCATCTATAGGCATATTGATCATCTTTCTCAGTCAAAAGGGTCAACCTGCAATCTGACATCTCCCCTCGACATTATTCTATATGTCTACAATACTCTTGTTTTCGTCCTAACATTGTTTATTCGTACTTGTGTCTCTCTCGTTGTCGTTCCTCCACGTCTATTTGTTGTACCTACAATAAACCTTTCAGTATGACCTGTCCGCGTTCTTGGTGGGTCTCGGACCGCTTTGAAATAAGGTTGCCTCCTTGGACAGATAGGCAGCAGAGCGAAGCCATGCGCCTTTCTGCAGGGGTGGCACGGCCATTTCCAGATACCTCACGGCACCTCCAGAGACCCAGGCTCGATCCTGACCTCGGTTGCTGTCCGTGCGGAGTTTGCGCGCTCTCCCTGCGACCGCGTGAGTTTCCTCCAGGTTCTCGGGACGTCCAACCCACATCCCAAAGACGTGCGGGCCTGTAGCTTAATTGGCTCTCTGTGAATTGCCCCTAGTGTGTAGGGAGTGGAGGAGATAATGGGATAACGTAGAACTAGCAGGAACAGGTGATCGATGGTCGGTGTGGACTCGGTGGGTCGAAGGGCTGTATCTTTCAATCGACTAATCAATCATTCCCAGGCTGTGTTAACGTGCTGGAGAAACAAGGAAGTGCAGATACTGGTTTACCCCAAAAAAATAATTAAAAGTGTCGGAAAAACCCAACAGGTCTCTATAGAACATGGATAGGTGACGTTTTGGGTCAGGAACTTTCATCAGACTGAAGAAGGGTCCCGACCCGAAATGTCACCTATCCATGTTCTCGTGCTGCCTTCATAAGTTCATAAGTGATAAAGCGCAGAATTAGGCCATTCGGCCCATTGTCTGCTCCGCCATTTAATCATGGCTGATCTATCTCTCTCACCCAAACCCTTTCTCCTGCCTTCTCCCCATAACCCCTGACACCCGTACTAATTACTACCCGCTCAGTTACTCCAGCACTCTGTCTGTTTTTGTGTTAGAATACTACATTTTGTTTACTTTTAGTATACCACACTTATTGTGTTAGTACACTACTCCTTGACTATCTGCTCAGAATGTCTTAAGGTCATAAGTGACTGGAACAGAATTAGACCATTCGGCCCATCAAGTCTACTCCGCCATTCAATCATGGCTGATCTATCTTTCCCTCTCAACCCCATTCTCTCCTGCTTTCTCCCCATAACCCCTGACACCGGTACAAATCAAGAATCTGTCTCTCTCTGCCTTAAAAATAACCATCGATGGCCTCCACAGCCTTCTGTGGCGATGAATTCCACAGATTCACCACTTTCTGACTAAACAATTCCCTCCTCCTTAAAGGAACATCCTTTAATTCTGAGGCTATGGCCTCTGGTCCTAGACTCTCCCACCAGTGGAAACATCCTCCCCACATCCACTCTATCCTGGCCTTTCACTATTCTGTACGTTTCAATGATGTTCGACCCTCTCATCCTTCTAAACTCCAGCGAGTACAGGCCCAGTGCCGACAAACGCTCACCATATGCTAACCCACTCATTCCTGGGATCATTCTTGTAAACCTCCTCTGGACCCTCTCCAGAGCCAGCACATCCTTCCTCAGATATGGGACCCAAAATTGCTTACAATATTCCAAATGTGGCCTGACCAGCGCCTTATAGAGCCTCAGCGCTACATCCCTGGTTTTGTATTCAGGTCCTTGATTTGTATTCAGGTCCTTGATTTAATTCACGAGTCTATTGTCTAATATCTTTTCTCTGAATTGAATTGAATTGTCACATGTGGCAAGTCACAGTAAGATTCTTTGCTTGCGTACCCAAGGTAGGCAAATCGTTACCACGTTAAGGGGGTGGACAAAGTTATATAGTATCCCCCTTCAGATAAATTCTAGCATTGTGTTTGCCTTCCTGAGGCACCTGTCCCACTGTACGAGGTAATTCACGAGTTCTCCCGAGTTTTCCCCTGATTCGAACTCGGAGAATGTCCGTAGGAGTTCGTGGATGTCTAACGGTAGGTGCTCGGGAAATCCGGTAAACTCGTCACGTTTTTTTCATCCATGTAAAAAATGTCCACGAATAAAGAAAAATACTCGTGATGAAAAAAATTGTTGCATTTTATACCTACCGTTAGCATTATGAGCCGCTACGAGACATCCACGAACTCCGCTACGGACCCGCTACGGGCATTCTCCGAGTTCGAATATGGGGGGAAACTCGGGAGAACTCGTGAATTACCTCGTACAGTGACACAGGGGCTTTACCACCGATTCGACTTGCAAATGAACATTTTGGGAATCCTGCAATAGCACTCCCAAGTCCCCCTTTGCACCTCCGATTTCTGGATTCTCTCCCCAGTCAGAAAATAGTCTACGCCTTTGGTCCTACCACCAAAATGCGTGACTCCAAGCTTTGCCGCACTGTATTCCAATGCTTGAGGAAGTTTGGGGGGAAAGGGCTCCCTGGTCAATAGAATCATCCACCTCTGCAGGATAGTTTAGCCAGACATTGGGTGCTTAGGGGAAATGAACTTTGCTCACCAGGGCAAGTTGATTCAATTTCCAAATTTGATGCACCTTCATCGGAATGTTGCACAGTATTCTTTCAATATTCTTCCTGTTTCTGCGGGCAGAGTAGATTAGTTTAACCTGGCATTATGTTAGACACGGACATTGTGGGCCAAAGAGCTCTGTCCCTGTTCTACAAGTTGCAAGGAACTGCAGTTGCTGGCTTACACAAAATAACACAAAGTTATTTTGTTATCTGGAGTATTGCGTACAGTTTTGGTCTCCTAATTTGAGGAAGGACATCCTTGTGATTGAGGCAGTGCAGCGTAGGTTGACAAGATTGATCCCTGGGATGGCGGGACTGTCATATGAGGAAAGATTGAAAAGACTAGGCTTGTATTCACTGGAGTTTAGAAGGATGAGGGGGAATCTTATAGAAACATATAACATTATAAAAGGACTGGACAAGCTAGATGCAGGAAAAATGTTCCCAATGTTGGGCGAGTCCAGAACCAGGGGCCACAGTCTTAGAATAAAGGGGAGGTCATTTAAGACTGAGGTGAGAAAAACCTTTTTCACCCAGAGTGTTGTGAATTTGTGGAATTCCCTGCCACAGAGGGCAGTGGAGGCAAAATCACTGGATGGATTTAAGAGAGAGTTAGATAGAGCTCTAGGGGCTAGTGGAGTCAAGGAATATGGGGAGAAGGCAGGCACGGGTTATTGATTGGGGACGATCAGCCATGATCACAATGAATGGCGGTGCTGGCTCGAAGGGCCGAATGGCCTCCTCCTGCACCTATTTTCTATGTTTCTCTGTGTTTAGTTTAGTTTAGAGATACAGCGCGGAAACAGGCCCTTCGGCCCACCGAGTCCGCACCGACCAGCGATCCCCGCACGCTAACACTATCCTACACACACTAGGGACAATTGACTAATTTTACCAGGCCAATTAACCTACAAACCTGAAGGTCTTTGAAGTGTGGGAGGAAACCAGAGCACCCGGAGAAAACCCACGCAGGTCATGGGGAGAACGCACAAACTCCGTACAGACAGCACCTGTAGTAAGGATCGAACCCGGGTGTCTGGCGCTGTGAGGCAGCAACTCATGCATCATCGTACAAGTACGGCTGATCTCATCATAAAAATGTGAACAAAACTCCGATCCCCTAAAGCGAAAACCACAGTGGAAGTGTGAAGCGAAGGCAGAGAATGCTCAGCAGGATAAGCAGCATCTGTGGAGATGAGTTTGAATTTGATGACACTGTGTATGTGTATTGTCAGAAGTTTACATCTGATGGCATTGTTGGTGTTAAATACAAGAGCTGTTTAGATGTGAAGACTGGAGAAAGTGTTCCAGATTATTTGGAATAAGTATCCGCACACACGCGCACACATGGACACACTCACACACGGACACTCACTCGCACACGCACACACACACACATATGGACACACGGACACACACTCGCACACACACACACGGACACACACACACGGGCACATACAGTTACACATGCACATATATATGTGTGTGTGTACATAGAGACATAGAAACATCGAAAATAGGTGCAGGAGGAGGCCATTCGGCCCTTCGAGCCAGCACCGCCATTCATTGCGATCATGGCTGATCGTCCCCAATCAATAACCCGTGCCTGCCTTCTCCCCATATCCCTTGACTCCACTAGCCCCTAGAGCTCTATCTAACTCTCTCTTAAATCCATCCAGTGACTTGGCCTCTGTGGCAGGGAATTCCACAAATTCACAACTCTCTGGGTGAAAACGTTTTTTCTCACCTCAGTCTTAAATGGCCTCCCCTTTATTCTAAGACTGTGGCCCCTGGTTCTGGACTCGCCCAACATTGGGAACATTTTTCCTGCATCTAGCTTGTCCAGTCCTTTTATAATTTTATATGTTTCTATAAGATCCTATATGTTTCTATAAGATCCGTACAGATTGTGCGTACACAATGTGTGTATATACACCCACACACACACACACATATATAGACACAGACACACACATTTGGTTTAATATTTGCCAATAGTACTTTACTGTCCTATTGACCCTAAGCCATGGCTAGTGATTAAGTGGTCTTCCATATCTCGGCAAACATCATCCATGTGTGGCTAATGCTGCTGTTTGGGCAGCACAGTGACCTAGCGGTAGCGTTGCTGAGAACCCGGGTTTGATCCTGACTACGGGTGCTGTCTGTACGGAGTTTATATGTTCTCCCTGTGACCGCGTGGGTTTCCTCCGGGTGCTCCGGTTTCATCCCAC
This sequence comes from Malacoraja senta, assembly GCA_038087875.1. Taxonomy (NCBI): domain Eukaryota; kingdom Metazoa; phylum Chordata; class Chondrichthyes; order Rajiformes; family Rajidae; genus Malacoraja; species Malacoraja senta. The sequence continues at coordinate 363,532 of JAXLNO010005967.1, forward strand.
ACTCCAAAGACGAGCAGGTTTGTAGGGTAATTGGCTTGGTATAATTGTAAATTGTCCCTAGTGTGTGTCGGATAGTGTTAATGTGCAGGGGATCGCTGGCCTGCGCGGACTTGGTGGGCTGAAGGATCTGTTTCCACGCCGTGTCTGTAAACTAAACTAAAAAAGAACCTCAGAAAAATATGTTTCAGTTTCAGTTTTAGTTTATTGTCACGTGTACCGAGGCACAGGGAAAAGTAAGTATGTAAGTAAGTTTATTGGCCAAGTGTTCACATACAAGGAATTTGCCTTGGTGCTCCGCCCACAAGTAACAACATGACATACAGTGACAGTTACGAATGACTCAGAAAACACCAAACATTAATAATAATAAGACATTAATGATAAAACACCATTGATCAAGCATGTGAACCAACATATAAAATTATAAAAGGACTGGACAAGCTAGATGCAGGAACAATGTTCACAATGTTGGGCGAGTCCAGAACCAGGGGCCACCGTCTTAGAATAAAGGGGAGGTCATTTAAGACTGAGGTGAGAAAAAACTTTTTCACCCAGAGAGTTGTGAATTTGTGGAATTCCCTGCCACAGAGGGCAGTGGAGGCCAAATCACTGGATGGATTAAAGAGAGAGTTAGATAGAGCTCTAGGGGCTAGTGGAGTCAAGGGATTTGGGGAGAGGGGAGGCACGGGTTATTGATAGGGGACGATCAGCCATGATCACAATGAATGGCGGTGCTGGCATTGAAGGGCCGAATGGCCTCCTCCTGCACCTATTTTCTATGTTTCTATGCAACAAAATACCAGATCAAAGGGAGGCTACAGATGTTTGTCTGTTTAGCTTCACAGTTTCAGTTTAGGTTATTGCCGCGTGTGTACCGAGGTACAGTGAAAAGTTTTTGTTGCGTGCTAACCATTCAGCGGAAAGACAACGTGATTACAATCGAGATCTATGATTGCAATTGAGCGTTGCATATTGCGAGTGGGGACTCTGTGGGGATGACAGGATAAACGACCGAGATGCCAGAATGTAATGAAGTTTGCCTTTTCTCTTCAATCGCAGGGACGTCTCGGCAATCCAAGAGCTTCGGTACCTTTCCAGGGAACTACGTCAAGAGGCTATAAAAAACGCACGCACATTTTGCATCCATCCACTCTGAGTTTAGCACAGTGACCTCTGCCAAGCTCTCATTAAAAAAACAAGTCGCTATCTGTAAACACTGAAAGGACAACCTTTTGTGGCAGTGGTGTGGTTGAATGCATCTAAGTTCGGAGGCTATGCACAACTCGGCAGCGCCTCCCACCCAGTAACAAGGACATTTCTAAACTTCTGATTGTGTTGCCTGGTGTGTGCCACTCCACGATGTCTCAAGAGCATTTGTTTTTTGATTATTATTATTATTATTATTGTTAAGGTGCACTTATTTTATTTCCCCCCCCCCCCTATGTTCGGTGGTGATAGTGAATGCTTATTTATTCCACTCGGAGCAGGAGCATTGCAGTTTTGTGTTGTCAACTAACGTTTTATTACCGATGATTTTTTGTCACAAAGTAGAATAAACGCATAATTCGTTCAGCATGTATTTCACCAGTAACTTGTACAGCTACAACAATTTGTCACTTTGAAAAACAGAGGTGGAGAGATGTGTAGTTTCCACACTTTTCCGAACTAGTTCATGATTTATTTTTGCTGCTAATTAGACAACAGACAATAGGTGCAGGAGTAGGCTATTCGGCCCTCCGAGCCAGCACCGCCAATTAACGGGATATGGTATCGGTCACACCCCAGTGATTTGTACAGGTGGTTTGGAGTTTTTCCCTCCACTCCCACCCATTCTACTTTTAAACTGGTGGGCTAGAAAATAGTATGATGAAGATTTGCAACATAGAATGGAGAGATGGTTCAATGTTGCCTCCATTCTTTGAGGCAAGTCGTATTCAGGTTGCTCGGCCAGAATTGTGGTGTTTAAACGTTTGTAGAATGGAAATGTTTTAATTTTTATGTGACTGCATTTTGGAAGTTCATGTCGGATCAAAGTTATCGAGGTGTGAGGCAAGATGTTTTGTCAGCGTCGATTCGAACCTTGCGATCTTTAAGAGCTTTGTAAAGCAAGAGAGACAATGAAATTCACCTCCTTGACGTCCATTAAATATTATTCACGGTTTGCACACAGCAAAGCTCGATCAAGGGACCCCACCTGAAACGTCACCTATCCATGTCCTCCAGAGATGCTGCCTGACCCGCTGAGTTACTCCAGCACTCTGTGAAACGTCACCTATCCATGTTCTCCAGAGATGCTGCCTGACCCGCTGAGTTACTCCAGTACTCTGTGAAACGTCACCTATCCATGTTCTCCACAGATGCTGCCTGACCCGCTGAGTTACTCCAGCACTCTGTGAAACGTCACCTATCCATGTTCTCCAGAGATGCTGCTAAACCCGCTGAGTAACTCCAGCAAATGTGGGAGATATCCCTCTCTTAATCCCAAATGTTTTCAAAGTTCATAAGTGATAGGAGCAGAATTAGGCCATTCGGCCCATCAAGTCTACTCCGCCATTCAATCATGGCTGATCTATCTCTCCCTCCTAACCCCATTGTCCTGCCTTCTCCCCATAACCCCTGACACCCGTACTAATCAAGAATCCTTCTTGATCCTTCTCTAATCAAGAAAGTTCCTGGAAGAAACTGCAGTATTTGTATAATGGTGGACCCTTCTAATAAACATGCAGTTTACCAGATAAAACATTTAGAACATAGTGTTACCAGCAAAAAAAAAACCATCAAGCATCATGGCGTGGGCGGCACGGCGGCGCAGCGGTAGAGTTGCTGCCTCACAGCGCCGTAGACCCGGGTTCCATCCTGACTCCGGGTGCCGTCTGTACGGAGTTTGTACCTTCTCCCCGTGACCCACGTGGGTTTTCTCCGGGTGCTCCGGTTTCCTCCCACACTCCAAAGAGGTACAGGTTTGTAGGTTAATTGGCTTTGGTAAAAATTGTCCACAGTGCGTATAGGATACCACTAGTGTACGGGGACCGCTGGTTAGCGCAGACTCGGTGGGGCCGAAGGGCCTGTTTCCGCGCCGTATCTCTAAAGTCTAAATCTAAGCTACTTCCAGTATTTGAATAATGGTTCAGCCTCGTGATCAATGTGTCATTCCTGCATAAAACATTTAGAAGGCATCATCTAAGCTGCTCGATTTGTCTAACGTTTTTATTAAGAATTTGAGCAGCACATACTCCAAAGGGCCCGTCCCACTTTCACGACGTAATTCACCTTTTTTACTGGTGGACATTTTTCGTCATGTCGAAAAAACGCCCCGACCTACTTGATGCCACGAGTACCTACGACTAGCATCACGACCTGCTACGGCCTACCTACGACCTCGTGACGGCCACGCTGCGAGTATGAGTCAAGGGCAAACTCGGCAGCGGTCGTGAATTAGGTCGTGAAAGTGGGACAGGGGCTGAAACTAAAACGACAAACTGATTGCCAAGGTTGGGCACGAACGTACAGGCGAGATGAAGGATGCGTTAAGTGCATGTGCACCTTAGTTCAACCACGAGTGTTTGAGAGTTTTTAAATTTCTTTCATAAATGCTTGAGTTTCCTACAGTGTTTGTATTTCCCCATTTTTGTGTACATGTGTATATACAAGTCCCCTTTACCTTCTTGTACAGATGTTTTAGTTGTGGCGTTTTTGAAACCAAACCACAAAGTCACTACTTTTTGGAAACTTTTGTAAAAGTCTCTGTCTTATTCTCCGACCCCCCCCCCCCCCCCCCCCTTTTTACTAACGTTCTCCTTGCCAATCGCAAGCACATTTAGATGGTGCGAGTGTGTACGATAGTATTTTATGGCAAACATGTTTTTGCAAACATGGTGTTACCAGCAAAAAAAAAACTAACTGTACATATATCTTTATAGAGATTAACAATGGGGGGGATGAAAGGAAAAAATGGTCTGGACTGATTTAACGATACTCTTTGATGACACCATAACTGAAGGCATTAATGTTGCAATTCTAACGCTTCAACCTCTGAGTGTGGTTTACAGCATGCAGCGCCGCTGGGAAATCAACCTCTCTCCTCTTTTATGATGGAAAACGCCCACATTTGTCGCCTGGATCATAAATCTCTTTCTATGCTCTGTCATTGATCTTTAGAAAATCTCTTTCGTAACTGAACACCAATTGATTCATTTTGATGCAATGAGATCCCTTCGACCGACCGAGGAAGCAATTTAACCTTTTTGTGGGTTTTTAGTGTATTCCAATCCCTAATAAATTTTTGCCTGAACTGAAGTTCTCGTTTCATTGATGCTGATGTTGTCGTTTGGTTTGAAGTTTAATTCGAGCAATGTTGTCGATTTGTGAAGGGGGGGGGGGGGGGGGGGCGGAGAGGATTTACGAGGATGCTGCCAGGACTCGAGGGCCTGAGCTACAGGGAGAGGTTGAGCAGGCTAGGACTCTATTCCACGGAGCGCGGGAGAATGAGGTCAAGGTGTACAAAATCACGAGAGGAATAGATCAGGTAGACGCACAGAGTCTCTTGCCCAGAGTAGGGTAATCAAAAACCAGAGGACATAGGTTTGAGGTGACAATAGACAACAGGTGCAGGAGTAGGCCATTTGGCATTTCAAGCCAGCACCGCCATTCAATGTGATCATGGCTGATCATCCTGGAAAGATAGGAGCCTGAGGGGCAACTTTTTCACACAACGGGTGGTGGGTGTATGGAACGAGCTGCCGTGGGAGGTAGTTGAGGCAGGGACTATCGCAATGTTCAGAAACATTTAGACAGGTACATGGATAGGACAGGGGATATGGGCCGAACGCAGGCAGGTAAAACTAGTGTAGGTAGGCCATGTTGGTCGGCATGGGCAAGTTGGGCCGAAGGGCCTGTTTTCCACTATGACTTTATGACTCTTAAAGGATATTGGCAAAGTGTCTCAAGGCACAATGCAAGGGTTAGATTCATGAAACACTGTTGGACTGGTGACGTTTCACACATTAGGGGGAGGGGGTGGTGGCACAGTGGCACAGCTAGTAGAGCCAGTGCCTCACAGCACCAGAGACCCGGGTTCGATCCTGGCCTCGAGACAAAGAGGCATGGAATCAGAGTCGTGCAGCACGGATTCAAGTTGTGCCCAGCCTGTTCATGCCCACCACAATGCCCCATCTAAGGCATGTCTGACGTTTGACCCATAACCTTCTGAGCCTTTCCGATCCTTGTACCTGTCCAAGTGTGTTTTAAATGCTGTTATAGTACCCGCCTCAACTACTGCCTCTGGCAGCTCGTTCCATACACCCACTGTACATTAATCCATTGTGGTCTGCGTGGAGTTTGCACGTTCTCGCTGTGACCACGTGGGATTTCTCCATGTGCTCTGGTTTCCTCCCACATCCTCAAAATAATGTGGGTTCGTCCTAAACTTGTCCTTATGCGTAGAGAGCGGATGAAAAATTAGATAACACCGAACGCACGATACTGTTATAGAATCTGCCTCAACTACCTCCTCTGACAACCCATTCCATATACCCTGTTAAATTCCAATTAAATCTTTCCATTAATTCTATCTGTTCCCCTCATAGAGTCATACAACATGGAAACAGGCCCTTCAGCCCAACTTGCCCACATTGACCAACAATGTCCCATCTACACTAGTCCCACCTGCCCGCGTTTGGTCCATGTCCCTCCAAACCTGTCCTATCCATCTACCTGTCTCACTGCTTCTTAAACGTTAGGATAGTCCCAGCCTCAACTACCTCCTCTGGCAGCTTGTTCCATACACCCACCACCCTCTGTGTGAAAATGTTACACCTCAGGTTCCTATCCATGATTTTACACTCCTGTAAAATCACCCCTCAGCCTCCTGTGTCCAAGTAGCCTGCCCAACCTCTCCCTGTAACTCAGGCCCTTGCAACATTCTCATAATGCCATAGGCTGGTCTCATCTGAAACAGCAGTGAGACATGTCTGTTGTGGCTATGGATTGGGACTCAAACCACTACCGTGTATCTCAGTCCAATCTCTCCACTTCCTTGGTCCAAAGCTTTTACTTCCTTAGAGCAACACTTCTACTTCCAGAAGGCCTCAAAAATCCGGCATGTCCCCAACAACTCTCACCAACTTCTACAGATGCGCTGTGCAAAGCATTTTATCGGGATGCATCACAGCATAGTTTGGGAACTGCTCCATCCTGCAGCCCAGACCGTCACACAAACCAACCTCCCTTCCATTGACTGAGTGGGCGGGCTATTGACTTATATTATATCCCTTCCCAGGGATAGCCACTTCCCCACAGCCATCAGGCTATTAAACTTGGCTCAGACAAAACTCTGAACATTAATAGCCCATTATCTGTTATTTGCACTTTATCAGTTTATTTATTCATTTGTGTATATATTTATACAATGGTATATGGACACACTGATCTGTTTTGTAGTCAATGCCTACTATGTTCTGTTGTGCTGATGCAAAGCAAGAATTTCATTGTCCGATCAGGGGACACATGACAATAAACTCACTTGAACTTGAACTTGAACCCATTGACTCCATCTACACCTCACGCTGCCTCGGCAAGGCCAGCAGCATAATCAAGGACCAGTCTCACCCCGGTCACTCCCTCTTCCCCCCTCTCCCTTCGGGCAAGAGGTACAGAAGTGTGAAAACGCACACCTCCAGATTCAGGGACAGTTTCTTACCAGCTGTCATCAGGCAACTGAATCGTCCTATCACCAGCTAGAGAGCGATCCTGAGCTACTATCTACCTCATTGGAGACCCACAGAATATATTTAATGGGACTTTACTTGACTTTATCTTGCAATACCTTTATTCCCTTTATCCTGTATCTGTACACTGTGGATGACTCGGTAGTATCAGCCCGACTTGCCCACACCGACCACCATGTCCCATCTACACTAGTCCCCTCTGCCTGCATTAGGCCCATTCCCTGTCCTATCCATGTACCTGTCTAAATGTGTCTTAACCATTCCAATAGTAACTGCCTTAACTACCTCCTCCGGCAGCTCGT